>APFE030284102.1:15157-83237 GCA_000404065.3 Pinus taeda
CTCCTTTAATCTAATCCTAAGTGACTTTTGGGTAACCTCTAAATCCAATGGCTGAAATAGATTGAGATCTAGGGCTGAGATTAAATGCTCATTTAAAACTCACTTTTTTTTTTTTAACTCACCCCACTTTAATAAAGACCCACTTAGTCATTTATTTCCAAAGTCACTTTTCCTTTCTAATTTTACATTAACTTTATTAAAGACACTTTAAAATTAGACTTTAGTAACTTTATCACTTAAAGTCACTTTTAAATTAGATTTTAACTTTATAAAAAATTATAAAGTACTTTAGGAGAAAAATTAAATTCTTTTGGACACTTTTCCCTAGGCCAAAGATCAAAGCCTTAGGGAACCACCTGTCCTCCGGTACCAAATTTCAACACTCCCTCTTACCGAGGAAGGTGTTCCTCACCCCACCCATCTTGTCTCTGAAGTAGACATGCTTGGCCCATGGTAAGGCTTTGGTAAGAATATCTGCAACCTACTCATCAGTGGGAATATACTCAAGCTTCACAGCTCCCTTCTGAACATAGTCTCTGATGAAATGATATTTGATCCCGATATGCTTTGACCTGTCATGAAATACTGGATTCTCCGTGAGTTTATTGCAACTCTGATTATCACAATAAATTACTGAAGGTCTTAACGACCGACCAAATAAGCCAAACAACATCTTGCGAAGCCAGATGGCCTCACAACTAGCTAGATTGGTTGCCATATACTCTGCTTCCGCTGAAATCAATGCTACCGACTGCTGCTTCCGGCTGAACCATGACACTACTGCTGAACCCAACCCAAAACAACACCCTGAAGTGCTCTTCCTATCAGAAGCACAACCTGCCCAATCAGAATCAGTGTATCCTACCAATCTCACTCCATCTCCCTGCCTGTAGTCCAGACCATAATCCACTGTCCCCTACAAGTACCGCAAAATGTGTTTTGCAGCCACCCAGTGAACCTTCCTAGGCTCACACATAAACTGACTCATCGTGTTGACTGCAAAACAGATATCTGGTCTAGTGTTGACCAAATACATCAAGGAACCAATCAGCTGCCTGTACAATGTGGGATCCACCAACTCGGAATCCGAAGCATGAAGCTTCTTCCAGTTGGTGATCATCGGTGTCGACATGGGTCTACAATCCTCCATGTGGAATCTGCTAAGGATGTCCACAATATACTTCCCCTGCCCCAGGAAGAAATGCCCCTCCTCCTGCCACACCTCCAAACCCAAAAAGTAATGCATCAAGCCAATGTCCTTCATCTCAAACTCCGTCGCAAGATCTCTCTTGCAGTGCTCTATGAGTCTCTCTGCACCTGTAATGACCAAGTCATCCACATACAGCACCAGAATGAGAGGCTCCTCACCTATCACAATAAAGTAAAGGTTCGGATCTGCCTCACTCTTTGTGAAACCCATCCCCTGCAAATAAGTATCTATCCTGGAGTACCAAGCTCTGGGAGCTTGCTTCAGGCCATAAAGGGCCTTTTTCAGTCTGCACACATGGGACTCCTTCCCATGCACCTCAAAGCCCTGTGGCTGCTCAATGTACACCTCCTCCTGTATGAAGCCATTGAGAAATGTGGTCTTCACATCCATCTGGTGGATCTTCCAACCCATCTCTGCTGCTATCGATATAATGGAGCGAATCGAAGTATATCGAGCCACGGGAGCGAAGGTCTCCTCATAATCAACTCCCTCTCCCTGGGAGAACCCTTTAGCCACAAACCTCGCTTTGAATTTCTCAATGCTGCCATCTGCAGCATGCTTTACCTTGTAAAGCCATCTGGAAGTAACCACGGACTTGCCCTCAGGCCTCGGCTCCACCTCCCAAACATCATTCTTCATGATAGAAGATTACTCCTCCTGCATGGCCTCTCTCCAGACCTGCTGGCTAGCTGCCTCCTCATAGCTAGAAGGCTCAGAGTCAAGGATGCTGGTAACCATCGCCATATAGCTACAAAATCTCTCAGGTGGTCTACTCTCTCTGTCCGGCCTCTTTGGCTCAGCAACAGATGTGGCATCTCTCAAGGTGTCCTGAAGCCACTTGGGCTTCCTCTTCCCTGAGCATGCTTCTCCCATAGGAGAATGAAACTCCTCCTCCTCATCACCATCAGTACCCTGAACTCCTGATTGTCTGTTTGCTGTCCTCCTGCCTGCTCCTGAACCTGTAGAAGCTGAGGTACCGTGTGAACTGTCCATCAGTGGACTCCCTAGTGAACTGCTCTGCATGCTGCCCGGAGCACCACCCCTCTGGCTCAGTGAGCCACTGCTCACTGATGGACCTGACATCCTCATAGATGTACCTCCAGATCCTCCTGATCCTCCTGATCCCTACCCACTGGATCCCTGTGACTGACTCAACTGCTGCTGAGGATCTGGCTGATCCAGATACTCCAACTCCCGTGATCTCCTAAAGGCCCTGTCCTCCTCGAACTTCACATCCCGTCTGACAACAACTCTCCTCTGTGCAGGAATGTAAATCCGAAAGGCCTTTGAGGTCTCACTGTAGCCCACAAAGTTACCCTTCTCTGCGGTGGGCTCTAGTTTGGTCCTCTTCTCCTTGGGTATATAGGAGTATGTAATGCATCCAAAGATATGAAGATGACCAATATCAGGCTTCTTCCAAGAGAAAGCCTCCTCCGGAGTCATGTGCCCCAAGGCACGATGCAGACTCTTGTTCTGCAAAGTAAACAGCTGTGTTGCAGGCCTCTGCCCACAAAAACAATGGCAACCCCTGATCATGTAACATGGCTTTGGCAGCCCCTATGATGGATCTGTTCTTCCTCTCCGCAACCCCGTTCTGCTGGTGGTTGTAAGGAACAGTGAACTCCCTCCTAATGCCTGCCTCCGCACAATAGTCAACAAACTCTCCAAGGGTGTACTCTCCTCCATTGTCCGACCTCAGGGACTTGATCTTCCGACTTGTCTGTGTTTCCACAAGAGCTCTGAACTCCTGAAACCGCTTGAAGACCTCACTCTTGGTCTTCAAGAAATAAATCCAGGTCCTCCTGGAGTGATCATCAATGAATAAAACATAGTACTCATATCCACTCAAGGAAACATGAGACATCCGACCGCTCACATCAGAATGAATCAAATCAAGTATCCTAGTCGCTCTGCTGTCACTGCTGGGAAAAGGGGATTTGGCAAAGTTGCCCATCGCACATCCTCTGCAAGTATCAAAGTGATCAGTACTGAAATCTAGCACACCTGTAGTGATCTCCCGCAAGGTCCTTAAGGCTCCATGATACATATGTCCCATCCTGTGGTGCCAAATCTCACATAGCTCAGAACTACTAGCTCTGCTGTCGGTACTACTGCTCAATGCCACAAGGGACTGGAATGCAAACTTGTACACCTTTGCATGGCGTACACCTATCACTCTAGCTGAATCAGCTGGAGTGCCCCTGGGATACATCAACACCTGTCCTCCCCTGAAAAGTACCTCATACCCTCTGTCCTCCAAAGCTGAGAGGATATGAGGTTCTTCCTCATCTCTGGCACATAAAGAACATCTGTCACCTTCAAGGGAGGTTTGGACTCCCTCTGAAATGTCAGTGTCCCCACCCCGACTGCTCTAACAACTCTCATCACCGAGGACTACCTCTATATCAGTGCCACTCTCTGAAAGCTCAGAGAAGTACTCACACTCCTGTCATGTGACGTGAAGCCCCATGTCCACATACCAGATACTTGAAGATGCTCCACTAATCGAGGGAAAAGCATGCTCCCTCTGAACCTGTGTGGCAGGTGATCCTGCACTAGAGGACTCATACGCAGTGAACCCAAACTCCTGGTCAAAAGGAACTGCAAAGTCCTCAACCTCTGTTGAAGCTGCCACGCTCTGGTTCTTCCCCTTGTTCTTCTTCTTCTCCGGACACACAACTGCATAGTGTCCCATCTTTTTGACAATTCCAACACTTCAGCTTGGAATAGTCATTTTGTGTGTTACCCTGTTTACCTTTACCTTTGCCTTTGCCCCCACCATTGCTTGTGGAAGCCTGCTTCTGCCCTTTGCCTTTCTTGCCTCCTGTTGACAGTGCTACATCCTCATCCTGCTCAATTGGCTTGGCTGCCCCAAGCTGACCTTTTCTGATCTCTGTCTAAATGCAATCATCCCAAAACCTCTCCCATGTAGGAAGGGTCTCACATGCACAAACCCTATCAGCAAAGTTCATCCATGAACGGGGGAGGCCATTCAGTGCAATCCGCACCAACTTAGTGGGTGGAATGGCCTCTCCAATTGTTGCCAACTCATCTCTCACATTAGTAATCTTAGTAATCTTTGTGAGATATCCAGCTGCACTATCATTACCCATCTTAATGTTCTTCAGCTTCTCATTCAGGACCATTTTCCGGTTCTCATTTGTACTCTGGTAGAGATTGGACAATGCTGTCCACATCTCATGGGCATTGCTCTTTCCTCTCACATGAGGAATGCAATGGTCTTTGACTCCGTCTAGAATCAACCTCTTACCCTTGTTGTTCTTTTTATTATACTCAGCCAACTGAGTAGCATCAGAGAGAGCAGCACTTGAGCTAGTTCGAAATTTTGGGGCGTGGTTTGCTGAGAATTTCAGAGTAAGTTTCTAGTGCAGAGAGGGGCAGTTCGGTAGAGGGACTTCAGTCCAAGGCCGAGAATACATAGTAGAGAGACAACACAACACCAGGGACAGACAACGAGGCTCCAGAAAGGGTGACGCAGAGGTTGGAGGGTTGATGCAGTCACTTAGAGGCAGCACTGTGGTTTTTGTGAGACAGATCGAACAACAGTTCAACAAATGATTTCTGAGCTGGGAAGGCTCACTGGGAGGGTGACGCAGTTCTAGCGCAGAGCTTGGAGCAACCATCGCTGCACAACACTGGGGACATCGCAGTCACCTGTGGGGTTTGTTCATCTAGTTGTTGGATTCGCCAAAATATCTGTCTCCGGATAGAGGTACTTCTGCTAGGTTTATTCTATGTTGGGTAAGTCGGATTTGGCACCCTAGTTGTATTAAAAAATCTGCTTAATAATAAAACCCTCATATCTGCTGCATCGATCTTCCCACACTGGGTTTTTCCGGGGATGTTTAGTCCAAAAATAAGTGTGTCCTTTGTATGGTTGTCCCATTTATTTTTCAGTACTTGATCTGTATAGTGGTGTAGGCTACAGTGTATTTGCATTAATATTTCTGAAAACAACTTGTTAAAATGAAGAACACAAGTAGGTAATGCAAATTAGTTTACTGCAGTAGGATTTCTGGTTTGTTAGATTCAGAAATTTTCACATGTATAAATTGAAAACATGAACTTTCTTACTAGAATGATGGTGAGTGAGTCTCATTAATATTTGGTTTTGTGATTGAAGAAAAGTACTAGTTGCCAATCTTGCCCATTCCATAATGTGCACAACCTACTAATGCTCCTCTTGAATTAAATGTCACTCCATCGCTTAAATTCCATTGCTGCTTTCCTATCCTCACTGCTTCTAGATCCTCCATTTTTGTCTCATGGGGATGAAGGATGGTAGGCTTTTATGTTCTTATCAAATCTCTTGATGTTGCTTCTTTGTTTAAGTTGCCTAGTGCTCTACAGTTCCAACAAACAAGTATCATTATTTAGATGAGGGTTTTGACCCACCACCTCTTTGAGGCACATTTCTTTATGGAATTCTAGATGCTTTTGTTCCAACTGCAAGGGCTTTATCAATAGTTGTCGGGGTTCCAATCATTTTGTCTCTATTAGCGGGTTCTTCCCTTCTGACTTTCTCTATTTTCCTTGAATTTTTTTGGAAGCTTTTCGTCAGACTCCTCTTCCTCTACTTCCATTTGCTCTTTGCCCTTTAATTTGAAGTTTGGAGAGGCTATCTTTGGATCTATGATGTAGTCTCTTCAAATCTTTCTGAGACATGCTCCTCTTCTTCTAAAGGTTGAAACTTTGCTATTTGAACTAAAGACAATTCTATTGTTGTTGTGACTGTTTCCATTGAAATCATATAAGGATTTACCAAGAATTTTTCTGCAGAAATGTGCTATTTCTGGGATAGAATCTCATATTTGTTAGATAGGGTTGGATGACTACCATCTTTCCCCTGGTTTTGCTTCTTCAGATGATCCATATGAGAGATTACATGATTTTGCTTTAATAGGAGTCTTGACATTGTTGAGAAATCGGTAGGATTATGTATTAGGGTTGATTTCTCTGTTATGATAATTACTTTTGAATTTTGTTGGCTTTATTATTATTATTATGTTCTTTTATTTCATCAAGCAATTACCAAAATATAAATAAAGAAGATCACAAGAAACAAAGAACATTAGATGTAGGCTCTCCATGCCATGGCCAAAACCCCACAAGGGGGAAAACCCAGAAAATCTCCTCTTCTTATAGAATTAGATAAAAGTCAGAAATCCAAGACCCAAACCCAACCTCCAAAAAGCCAAAGCAAGCCCTCCAAATTCTGCTTCATCATGATAGAGTCCATCAATTTCAGTCATAGGAGATCACACCAATCTCAGCCACAGAAACTCATATACCAGTAAAACTTGCGTATGTTTGAGATCTTCTATAGCCCAGGAAGCCACACTTGTTTCAGATCTTCTATAGCCCAGGAAGCTCACACTTGTTTCAGATCTTCTATAGCCCAGGAAGCTCACGCATCACTTCAGAACTTTGCATATTTCTGCCTTAGAACACATCATAGAAAGCTTAAATTGCTTGCCATTTTGTGGAGGACGCATGCCAATAAATAATTTTTCTCATATGTGAAAAGACACATACTTTTAGTGAGCCGACTTGACATCTAGGAGGGCCGACTTGGCTTCTTGAGGTGAATTTACGCAAATTACATTTTCAGAAATTATTTTTCCTTTTTCTTTACAAGAAGTCCAAATAGGACTTTGACTCTTTGACTCAACAAATCCTAGAAGCATGAAGAACATGCTTAACTAATGAAATAATGATAATAAAAAATATTTTTCTTCTTTTTTCTTTTTACATAAAATACATAATGATACAAGTACAATGATAATTATGAAGACCTAACCTAGGTACATTTTCCAACACTCCCTCTTAACTAGGGAGGTATTCATATTTACACAACAAGGTACAAAAATACTCTCAAATTGGAATATTCTCATAAGAAGAGTCAGATTGATAAGCCATCATCAAACATCAACATCATAACCCACATTGTCAAATTGCAATATAGCAAGACAAGCTCTAACTCTCCACTAGATTAGAGCACAATGCTAGGAGGCGTATATTTGGACACCAATACCCAATCCTCAAAGAATATTGGTCCTCTTCGACTTCTCTTATCTTGGATACCCTGTCCTATCCTCAAAGAGTATCAGTCCATGGGCCTACTACCTTTCTTGGATTTCAAATCCTCAAGGAGTATCGATCCCAGAGGCTTATCCAATCCTCCATTCTCCCTATCAGTGCATTCACTAGACTTACGACTGTTAGTCCTGGCCTAGTGCATGACACATGGAGAATACAATGTACATCATCACTCCCTCTCAACCAGGGAGGAGATCCTTACTCCCACTCAACTAGGGAGACATAACCTCAAGCCTCAACTTGTCTCATATTTCATCAATACATTGACTAATTTTTCTTCTGTGGAGATATAGTTGTAGCTGCAGGGCTCCTTTCTTGCATTGCATCATACATGAGCTTTGACCTTCCTGGATGTCAAACAATTTATGGAGCCAAATTCTTTCACACTTTATCTTCATGACATGGTTTCTCGGCTCCTTAACAACATCATATCATATTAAGCTTCGAGCTTCCTAGATCTTTGACAATCTTCATGCAATTTTGTCATCAATTGGTTCATCTTTCATCTTCAAGGAGCCAAACTTCCTTTCAACTACTAGCACATGCCTTCCATCCTTTCATAATAGTATTTGGTCCTCATGCTCTTCCAAGCCATCATCAGTGTCATCCACTAAATCCATGTGCACCCAAATTGAATCAAACAACAACTGATATAATATCATCAAACAAGCTATCTTTCCAGCCTCTTCACATACTTCAACAATAAGTCCTTTCAAGAAGCCAAATCATATCCCACCATTTTTAGAGTTGCCAATCACAATAGATTTTAGTCAAGATGTGGGATTCTTCAAAATCTTGTTGCTTGTTCCCACTGAGGTCAACATTCCTTTGCATGGTGTATCTTCATATTGCAACGAAGTTTTGTTACATGCTCTGCAACTTTCAATCATCAATCAATTTGTTCCTAGTGTTGGAAAATGTAACTAGTTTCGGTCTTCATAATTGTCATTGTACTTATGTCAATATGTATATCTTATGTTACAAGAAAAATAAGAAAGAAAAATATTATCTTTAAACATGGGTTTTGTGCTTCATTTTATTGGTCATCTAGGTCAAGAATGCATTTCATGCTCCTAGGGTTTGTCATGTCAAAAATAATTTTTTTCTTGAGATAAGAGAGTCCTTGTCAATTGTATAAGACCCTATTGGGCAAGAAGTAACATGTAAAAGATATTATTTTGAGTCTAGAAAGTCCTTATGAACCTCCTAGTACAAGTCGGTCGTGCCAGTGACAAGTCGGCCTAGAAGAAGTTATTCGACCTCCTCAGATTGGTATATATATAGGCAGCTTCGACCTCATTTAGCACCAATTCGATCTACACAAGAAAGAAGTTCGATTTGAAGCTGGAAACAAGAAGGAAGCAAGAGCGAAGGTCTAGAAGAACAAAACATCCCAAGGAGAAACCGAAATCTAATTTTTGTGACTATCTTCCTCTCACACATGTGAAAGATCTATGGTCTCTGTTGCAACTACAAGGTCAAAATTGCAGATCTTATTGCAGGTTTGAAACTTTGCAAGGTCAAGACTTGAAGCTAAAAGTCTACAAGAAAGAGATCAAACTAAAGCAAAAGGAGACCTGTATTTGATCTCTTCCACCCACATGTATGGTAGGGTTTCTACAACTACTATAGGGCTGAATATTGTAGGTCGAAGTTGCAGACTTGAAGCTAGGGGTTGAAGTTGAAGCTAGAAGCTTGTTGAAGAAGAATTGACCCTTATTGAATTGATTGATCTTTGATCTAATTGGAAGGGATTCTTGGAGGGATGACTTGGCGCTTGGAGGAGGACTTGGTCTAGGGTTTTGGGTCTTGGTTTGCTTATTTGAAGCATATTCTAGAAGAAGAGAAGAGATTCTTTCTGGGTTTTCCTCTTGGAGGCGTTTTTCCCTGGCTTGGAGGCTATATCTTGTGTCCATTGCCTTTATTGTTTTTTCTCTTGATAATTATTTGATGAAAAGATTTAATAAAGAAGCATAAGAAGATAAATAAAGTTCACAAGCAATTATTAAGGTTAAGGAGAATTTGAATTAATAATTGCCCTACTACATTCTCCAACACATGGAATGAACTAATCAACAAGCTTCAATATCGTATCCATCAGAGTCTTTACAACTCCCTCTTTTCATCTGAGGCAAGTGAACTTCTTGTCCTCTAATCGACTTCCTTGATGCAAGCTTCAAACTGTTTTCTACTTCTTCATCTTCATGCTTTGCCATGTTCTTCCACTTCTTCCTTTTGCTAGTCAAGTTTTAGGTATGTCTTGTCTTGACCTGCAATCCTGATTAGAAGACCATGAAAGAACGAGAAGGATAAGGCATAAAGATAACAGACAAGGAGATATGGAGTACTTATCTTTTGAGAAGGATTAGTTCCCTCTTAGACTTGGACCTTTCCACCAACCTTGTCCTCACATTAAACATCAAGGGTTAGAGTTATCTTTAACAGAGAACATAATTAGATAGGGTTTTGTTTCTAGGGTTCTTTTTGGACCAAAATATGCTAGGGTTTATAAACCTTTGATGCCAAAGTCTTTAAGACTTGCCACTCAAGAATTGCAAACCCTAGATCCTTCATAGTTATCAAGCCCTGACATCCATGCATGTAAAATTCTACTAGCATGTTGCAAAACCTAATAATACTGATTGACATACCTTGTATCCATTTCATTTCTTAATCTAGGCAGTGATCTTGGTGTGCTACGAAGTCGACAATATGTCATTGTCTCTAGTCTATATTTATGCATACAAAAATTGTACATACCTCTGCAACCTTACCTTGTCAAGTGCCAACATTCTTTAACAAAGATGCCTCAACTTCTTCAAGCTCAAGAATTTCATTGTGCTGCTTCTCTGAGACATTTAATTTAATTTTGTCCATAACCAATTCTTCATATGATCTTCTCATAGATTTTAGTCCTTTGACCTTCAAGCTAGGCACAAAGATGAACCTGGTCTTCGGGATGTCATATTCCTATCAATGTCTTGGGTTCTTAGATAGGTCGACCTCATTGATAGATCCTTCATTTATGTATTGAAAGGAAGATAACGTCACTGCTTTTCATGCTTCAAATATCTTGTTGCAAAGATATATTGTATGTTGGATCATAAAAGAATTCTTCGAAACTAAATATTATAACAGACTCTTAGTTTTATTTTATAGTGCCTTTCGGACTTTGATGCTAGTCACAACAAGTTGGACTTCTTTCAAAACTATAACTGATTTCAGACTTTCCTTAAGATCATGTTGTGTAATATCCCCAATTTTGATTTTCCGCATTAGAGACAATTTTGGAAAAGAGGAGACATTTACGACGTTGGGACATAGGAGGAAAAAGGAAAATTACAACCTTAGTGGAGAGTGGAGACCACAAGGAGAGAAAATTCAACCCAAGAGGCAATTCACACTATGAGAAGAGAGAGATAAAGGAAGGGTGTGAATTAGTGGAAGGTGGGGACCTCCAAGGGAGAGAGGGATCAACAATTATAAATAGAGCTTGGAGGCCTCCTTTTGGTATCTTTGATCATTTGACAATTCAACATTAGTTCTCTTGAGTTGCTTAGCCAAGACAACCTGTGCGGTTCAACACAAGGAATTTTTGAGCGGGAATTTTGCCCTCATTTCAGAGAACCTCGAGTGCCTCCTTAGTGAGGCAATTTAGGGAGCTCAATTCAACGTTTTCATTGGGCATATTTGTAGGTTACTTCAGTTGGTGCATGTTCCTTCTAGGCCACAATAGTGGTTCGAATTGCTTGTGGGAAGATCAGTTACGGAGGAGCAAAACTGTTAATTTTAGGATAACAATGGTATGTTCTATGCTTAGAGCAATTTAACTTCAATTTTCTTTCTTAGCCCAATATCACATTCGGTATAGCAATCACATCAACATGATAGTAAAATGCAAATAGAACATAAACAATAATAGTAGAAGACAATCCAACACAAGAGGACACAAGATATGGCACCAGCCAGGCACAAACCCCAATGTGGGGAAACCCTTGATCAATTCTTCTTATGATTCTTCAAAATTTCAGCAGAGGGAGAGTACAATTTACAATATTCACTTGCCCAAACTGATATGTCAAAACAGTAGAAACAGAATGCCCTAACTAGAAAGTCAACGTTGGTCAACAGGGCTGAAATTGACCTCCAAAATAGCTCGGTCAACCTTGGTTAACTCGGCCTCCAACAACAATATAATGAAGCCCAAAGCAGTCTGAAAATAACCAGTCAAATCTGGTCAACAAAAGTCAACGCAACAACCTGAATTAGGGCAGTCAATGTTGGTCAACGCAGTGGTCAAACTGCCTCAGCTTTTGTGCCCAGAACAGCAGCCTGCCCAAACAGAAGTCACCCTCACACAACCAAAGTCAAACAGGGTCAACGCTGGTCAAAGTCAGCCTCTTGAAATTTTGGTCAAATCTGGTCAATGCAGCAGCTAGAAAAGACAGTCTTCCTTTTGCACGTGTGGAGAGAGAGAGGCCCAGAACTCTGTACCCAATCAAGATGAGAGAGAGAAAGATGAATGAGATGAGATGCCAAAATGAGGAGGGAGGCACCTTGTCTTTATATGCAACGTTGAAGGCTGGAGGAGGCTAATTTGATGGCTGGCCGACCTTGACAATTTGTCCATAATCAAAATAAATTCATAACTTCATTTGTACATGTTAGAATGGGATGATCTTTAGATCAATCCTACATCTCTCGGAAAGAGGAATCCAAGAAAAATATCAACTGCCTCATAAGAGCTGTCCAAAGTGATGTTTGGCCCTAGTTGCCAAATTTAACAAGAACACCAGAGGATTTGCAAGTGTTTTCTATTAGTTTATCTGGAGATTTTATGGTGATTAGCAGGGTTGAGTTTGAAGGAATTCTTGGGGCCGAAATTCTACATTTCTAGAAGTGCGCAGGGGTCCCCAGGCTTGCATAGGGGCTGGAGGAATAGACGTTTAGGAGAGAAGGGCTGGAGATAGGAGATATTTATCAGCGGAGAATTTAGCTGGAGTTGGTAGAGATTTCCAGTGGTGGATTTGGGCTTAATTTATAAATACTGTGGGGTATTTTCTGGCCAGTTTGACAAATCACATTTGTTGGGGGTCATTGGGGGTTGGTGGATTTAGCCGAAACTCTTTCTAGGTTTTTGTGGGTTTATTGAGAGGAGTTTCCAGCGAATTTTACAGAATTTTCCAACCAATGTTCAGACCTGAAATCCTCATTCTCATCTCAGGGCATATTGTTGGTTAGCTGAGAAATTGACATCACTTTGTGGGTTCCGTTTTGGCTTGGAGTTGGGCCAAACTCTTTTTGGGTATTCCTGAGTTTTTGGAGGAGAGTCCGTGGCTGCAATTTCACAGTGATCCGGGCATTCTTTAGAGCAAAATCTCCAGTCCCATTCTAGCAGCAACATCTATAAATTTTTGGGTAGCGCGCACTACCAGTTTGGGCTAGTATTTCCTCCTGATCAAAGTTGTACCACCTGGGGTTTGAATGGTTTGCATAGCAAGCCCAGGTTCCCTTGTTCCTACCTGCTTATGTACTCTGGTTTATCATTATTAATAAAATGGATCAACTATTTGGAGTATTTGCTCTGGCATTTTGATGCTTATGTGTACCTCTCAACTTGTGGTTGTTGTACTTGTTGCATGATCCCTATTAATTGCTGTAGCTTAGTTCATGTTCTTGATTTTCACTGTTAATTCCTAGTTTGGAACATTACATGTTGCCGCAGAGATTTCACATCTTGAATGTCATAACAATTTCAAATGTCATTATCACAGGTTCGTACTTGTTATATCTATATGCTTCTTGTCGTTGCAATTCCTTGAGAGATGATGTAGATTGTCCATGGAAGATTATTGTGCTTTCTATCATAGTCTCGACCTTCTTTTCCATATTATTATTTGTTATAGAAGGGTTACTGCCAAACTGTCACATGTCAAGTCTACTTAACTGCCTTATATCAAGTAAACAACTCAGTCATGTTATATCTAATTGCAAGGTCTCTGTTCATCATAATGTGAGCCATAATAGAGTGATGCCATAGGAGCCATATAGTGTTGATGCCACAGATCATTAAAATATAGAGTGAGATCACTGTAATGTTGAAAAGTTATAGAACGTTGAACACAAATGTGATTCGTGCCACAAAGTATATCATCAAGACATTATATTGCATGCCACAAAGTGGTTACTGTCTTCGATGCTAATGAGAGAGTAATACTGATCTGAAATGAGAAGGAGAGTCACCTTAGAGAATATGATCCATTATTCAGGACATACAAGCCATAGAATGTTGTGCAGGCCGCTGTAGAAGAGTGCAGGATATAAAAGAATAGAACCTAGCCATCACAGAAGAATAGCGAGCCATACAATAATCATACCTCAAAAACTTAACATGCTAGTGATACAAGCCATACAGTACACTGTAATGTTGACAAGCCATCATTGTTTGCCTTACTGTCAAGTCACATCAAGGTCACTGCTTTTTCGGATCAGTGTAGAGATCACTTGTCTAGATCATCTTTGATAACTTCAGATCATGGTCACATGAAACTTTGGATAGGCATAGGAGAACAAACTTCAGTAACTTGCATCATAGTCTAGACTTGCATCACTGTCTTGCATTAATTCAGAATAAGTCTTCACAGAAACTCGCATTACTGCACAGGTATAAATATTTTGCACTACTGTTCACATCAAATCACAGAACTTCGGATAGCATTCCACAGAAGATGAAGGGCAAACCTTGGATAATAGAAATCGAATCATATGCCTTCTTCGGGAGAGCAAAAATCAAATGTCTTCCACAGGAGATAAGGAACATAACTTATATGCCTTTGTACCTAATGAATTCACACACATTACACTCATATATCCACAGAAGAATATTGTCTTAGAGATATGCCAACAAAAGTGATCTTCACGCCTCTTTCTTCAAACCTGGCTTTGATACCATGTTGAGAAATCAGTAGGCTTATGTATTAGGGTTGATTTCTCCGTCATGATAATTACTTGTGAATTTTGTTGCCTTTATTATTATTATTATTATTATGTTCTCTTATTTCTACAAGCAATTACCAAAGTATAAATCAAGAAGATCACAAGAAACAAATAACACAAGATTTAGGCTCTCCATGCCAGGGCCAAAACCCCACAAGGGGGAAAACACAGAAAATCTGCTCTTCTTATCGAATCAGATCAAAGTGGGAAATATAAGACCCAAATCCAACCTCCAAGAAGCCAAATCAAGCCCTCCAAATTGTGCTTCATCATGATAGAGTCCATCAATTTCAGTCATATGAGATCACACCGATCTCAGCCACAAAAAAACTCGCATATGTTTCAGATATTCTATAGCCCAGGAAACTCGCATTTGTTTCAATCTTCTATAGCCCAGGAAGCTCGCACTTGTTTCAGATCATCTATAGCCCAGGAAGTTCGCACTTCACTTCAGAATTTTGCATATTTCTGCCTCGGAACACATCACAGAAAGCCCAAATTGCTTGCCATTTTGTGGAGGATGCATGCCAATAAATAGTTTTCCTCATATGCGAAAAGACATTTCCCTTCAGTGAGCTGACTTGACATTTAGGAGGTACAACTTGGCTTCTTGAGGTGAATTTACCCAAATTACATTTTCAGAAATTATTTTTCCTTTTTCTTTACAAGAAATCCAATTAGGACTTTGACTCAACAAATCCTAGAAGCATGAAGAACATGCTTAACTAATGAAATAATAATAATAATAATAAAAAATATCTTCTCTTTGTGTTTTACATAAAATACATAATGATACAAGTACAATGATAATTATGAAGACCGAACCTAGTTACATTCTCCAACAGGCCTAGGGAGCCATCGACCCGAATAGAGTTGATATCCCTGATGCTGAGGCTTAATATTGCCTAAAGATTTGTAATGTTCCACGGGGACGCGTCCCCCAGGGTCGGGTGCGTGCACCCCTCGCACCCCACGCACTCGAGACGGGGGGACGTCTGGGGAAACATTTCCCCACGTCCCCCTTTTGGGGAGACGCGGGGAGACGCAGGGGGGGACATTTCCCCAGTGTGGGGGATGCGACTCCCCAAAAGGGGGGACGCCTGGACGCCCCCCCTCAAAATGGTCTATGCGACCCCCTTAAATTTGCTTGTAAACAATGATTTATGACAAGGAAAACCTAGTATTTGACCATATTTCCCTACTAATGCTATGCAATTCATGGTAATGTTAAATTCTTAAAGTAAAAGTAAAAGTGACATTCTCTTTTATCTTTCATTTTCCCATTCTCCTTTATCTTTCATTTTCATCCTTTTACTTAAATTTTTAACATTA
Source organism: Pinus taeda (assembly GCA_000404065.3). Classification (NCBI taxonomy): domain Eukaryota; kingdom Viridiplantae; phylum Streptophyta; class Pinopsida; order Pinales; family Pinaceae; genus Pinus; species Pinus taeda. The sequence continues at coordinate 30,816 of APFE030284102.1, forward strand.
CCATGAAATGACTCAAGATGTTTGAGAGTGGTTCCGACCTCATTGGATTTCATATGGAGAAAGTAGAATTTTAGATCTCACTCAAAATCCAGCAAACTTAACAGTTTTTCAGGAATTTAGGATTTGATGGATTCCAATGTTTCCACAAGGGTATGGAATTAGTCTTTAATCAAGAGCACCAAACCCTCTGTGTACTTTAGAGTGACTTTTAGACTTGTTACTCCATTGTTTTTGAGTTTTAGTTATATCAATTTAATATTTCAGCCTTTAGATTTCAGTATCTATTATAGTCTATTTTGCTTAGTACTAATTAGATTCTAGAATGATAAATCATGAATTTTAATTTTAAATCAGTTTAGAATCTGGAATGATGAATTTAATTTTTAAATCAATGTAGATTCTAGAATGGTGAATAATGAATAATGAATATGGATTACAGTATTTCATTATTGAATCTCGTGGTTTATGGATGAATCATGTATGTATTAGTAAGAATGATGAGTTTGGATCAATGTATTTCATTATTTAATTCAATTATGTATGTATCATTCTATTTATGCTTTCATTATTGAATATGAATTGAATATATAAATAGAATATATATATATAATATATATATATAAAAAGGAAAAAAAGTTATATACCCCGACGTCCCCCATCCCCCTATATTTCAATAAAATTTGAGGGTACTCCCACACGTCCCCCCTTGTGCATCTTCACGCACCTGCGTCTCCCTGTCCCGGAGACTTGGTGGAACATTGAAGATTTGTATTTGAGCCTGTTTTCCTTTGTATAGTCTGCCATTGTTCTTCTTTTTATGATGCTGTTTGAGATTTTTGAGTTTCCTTCTTGAATTATTTAATGAGATGCCCATATTCATGGCAGATTTTGCGCTTGAAAGGGAGATGGTTGTAGTCTAAGGGCTGTTCATGCTGATAGTTGTCTAGTGATATAGGACAATGGCCTCTGGAAGGCCCTTTTCTAGGTTGACTTCCTCACAGATTTGAGCATACTCATGCATATTCTCCTTAGCCTTGGTCTTGTCTTTATATCACCCCAAGGAGCTTCCAATCCTTCGAAAGGTGTCCAGGTCCATTTTCCGGCAGTGAAGGGGAAGGTGAGGAAGGTGCACCCATACTGGAACTGCCAAAAGAATATCATGCTTTACACTAAAGTCTGGGGTCTAGCAGTTTAGGTACATACATCGGGAGCCAAAGAAGTAACATCCGTTTCGAAAGATTAAATCTGTGTCTACCTTTGTCTCAAACAGGAAGACATAAAAGCCTCTGTCTCAGGAAAATGATTTAGTTTCCCTTTGATCCAGAATATTTCAGTTTTTCTGCAACCAGGTTGCCATGGCTCCAAGAGAGAGCCAAATGATAGTAAACTGGTCAATGAGATCCATTTCAACAAGGGCAATGGCCTTGTGCCTAGATGCAATATGAGGAAGCTTCACCTTAGGAATTTTCGTTGTGTACTTGACAAATCTGGGTGGAAGAACTTTTGAAGGTTTCTGATAGGAAGAGACCATGGCTTGAATGGCTGTTGCCTCTGAGTCCGGAGGGGTTGAGACCCCCCTCCAGAGGCTGAATCTATATGAGAAAATACAAAACAAACCATATTGATGTGCACTAGGGTTTTGCCTCAGAGAACTTTAGGTATTCTTCCTTTCGATATGTGGGTATTCATAAAAGTTTAATACCTCCCTCCCTAATAGGAATGGCCCTTATGATGACGGAACTTTTTTTGTGGGTGTAAACATTATAACCATGGGACTCTTCCCGTGTTATGGTGTTTATTCTCACTTAGCTTATGCTTGTTTGGTAAATCATGAGTTTACATAGTATTCATAACACGGTGATCACCAATTGAGCTGCCCACCGTGGGCTTTATCAAGGGATTATAGCTCATCATGTCACTAGCGGAGATTTGAACCTGGGTGGGGAAGATAACAGCCATTCTCGGGTGGTTGGGCAGAATGGTTGTTATCTTCCCCACCTAGGTTCAAATCCCTGCTAGTGACATGATGAGCTAAAATCATGAGTTTTCAAAAGCCCCAATTTTTTGGAATTTTTGTCCAACAATTATTTGGATGTCTCAATAAAATTGTGATTTTGGCAATATCGCTGATAAATCTGTGATTTTCGCAACTATGATCTCAGATATCTAGATGGGGGACCAATCCACCCTCTTATTCTAGTTACCGTAAAAGTAAAGGTTCAAAACACAGCTAGAATAATATAGTAACATTAGAAAAGCTGAAGCAGTATCATCAATTTTTGGTTTAGCAGATCTTACTTTGACGTCATCCTAGCCATAATCCCTTATTTGATGTTCTTTTGAGTGATGATGTAAGTTAGACGTGGTCTGTTACAAGTGGGAATGAAGCAGTTGGGGCCTTCACATGGAGTTGTTGAGCTTTGGAAAGCTTATGTGGATTGCAGCTATACATGTTCAGCAAAATGACTTACATCAATAATAAGTATTCTCTCAATTATAGAAACGAGATATGCTTATTGAAATATCACATCCATGACATTCAAGGAAACATTTAAAAGAGAAAAATAGTAAGAGAAGGGTTGAAATATCTAATCATCAAAACAATGCTGAAAATGGCAGAACAATCTTGTTTCTACCATCTTGGTCCATTCGTAGATTTCTCTAGAGGTTTATTGGGTTTCCAATCCACTCAGTAATGCTTCCAATTTGTTGTAGCCAACCTAAGGTAAGAGCTTGATCTGGTCTCTGCAACTGCAGAAGTGTATACAGGAAGGGAATATTCCTGTTCGCTTTACAATTCTTGCTTCAAATATGGGACTTGTCTGTTTAAGCTTCTACTCTACTTTTATAGAGTTATCATTTCATTCTATACAACTACCTTAGCACTAATTAGTGCATGTTGAATGTCTAGATGGAAGCTGAACTTGCAGAACTGCAGAATCAAGAAGTATTATTGAAGAAGAAATTTGATGCTAAGCAATTGGAAACACAGATGCTAGACGAGGAGAGTTTGTTGTTTAAAGCAGCGGTGGATATGTCACTTGACAGTAAGCGTCCTGGAGAATTTTATCTGGAAGAACTGGGGAAGAGGGTTGAGGCAAGAAAGCAACAGATTACAGCTTTGGAACTGCAATGGTTTGTTACTTAAATTATTTCTATTCAATAATGCTGTTATGTATTGTTCCTTTTAGTAGCAGATAACGGGTTAGGATTTGAAATAAAATGCCTAGTTAACTGTTTTGCATTATATGACTCTTCAATTTGTTTATCTTCTGATCTGAATTTCAAGAGCTGACATGCTATGCATTAAAACTAGCAGGGATACAATTAGAATGTCACTGGAGGAAAAGAAAGAAAGCCTTGGAAATTTGCTTCATTCAAGGAAATGCAAAGATCAGGATAAGATTGAAGAATTACAAGCAGTGGAACAAGAAATTAAACGGATGACTGCTAAAATCCATGAAAGGTTTGTATCTTGATGACTTATTTTATTCAACTTGAATTTTTGGAGATGTGCGCAATCTTGTAAGATTCAGTTTTGAATCAGATTTTTGTGGTCAATGGACAACCAAGGTCCACATACATCCTTAGATGAGAATCAGATCAGAGCCTTCCAATTACTGTGATGCCCAAATGCTATTTATCCTTGTAGATTTGAGTGGAAATAGGAAATTGAACATATGTTGGAGGAAATGCCATTTCAGGTGCCATACTAGGTGTATTTTGGTACAATGGTACAGAAGAAAAAATGTGGTATGGTCTCCAAACTCGTTTCTGGTCATATGGGTTTGTCCCGACTCCCACGTGTGGGAAACACATTTCATATGGCTGGAAACACGTTTCAAGGCTGTACCTAGTAGCCTATATCCATATGATGCGTTCCATCTCTTGTTTGATTGATTTTGACTCTTTTTGACTGGTGGGACCCACTATTTTGGATTAATCCCTAATTAGTGGTTAATTAGTAATTAACAAGATATCTAGAAGCCTCTAAGAACATGTTTTTTTTTTCGAAGGAGCAGATAGAAATTTGATATTAAAATGAAAATCTGGTTTCTAGGCCAGAACCCCTACATAATTCTTCGTGTTCCACAAGTATATTGCATTCAGAGGTCCAAAATATTGATAATCTATGCTTCTGACAGTTTTTACCTACTGTTTTAAACAGATGCCTGCTATAATCTCTACAAAACTCCTAATATCAGCGTTTACCTTCATAACATCAGTAAATTTCAAAGTGTGATGAGTTATCTCACAGATGGTGGTCCTGCATCATCTGCTTCTCCTTGCAGCTAAATTGTTCATCCTTGTTCTGTTGTTCCTGCCTCCCAGGCGTTTCTGGCTTTTTTCTTCACAGGTATCTCACTGGTCTCAGCCTCTTCCATAGTGAATTTTGCGCGGCTGCTGAATTTTTCTTCAACCTATGCCAATCTAATGTCCATAGCTGCCAATTCTGTTCAAACCTCAGCCTGAAACTTTTCCATCTTGCTCTGCAACAATTCATATTTGGTGTCCATTAACAACTGATATTTCTTCCTCTCCTTTTCCTGTGCAGAAATCCTTTGCTTTAGGGTGTTCAACTACCCTTCCACTGAGTCTAGTAATCGTTTCAGGAGCTAGTTCATTTTTGTTTGCTCATCCTTGTGAAAGGATGTTCTTGAATCTGCAATGGGAGGTCAATGCCACTTTGCGTTTCGAGTTTTGAGAGTTGACAACCACCCTTGCTCACGACCGTAGAGACTCAACAACCACGTAGAGCGAGTTCGAGAGTGAACAACGTTGAGCCATATATATCCACTTATGCCTCTATTCCATCACCCTGGAGCATTGATTTACCAGGCTTCCAAATTCATGCCTAGATCACGACTATTTCCTTGGAATGGCTGTCGATTGATATGGAGGGAGAATAGCAATAACTCCATTATGTGTTGAATTGAATGCATCAGGAAAGACAAAGCTCCCCTCACCTATATATGCCACTTCCTTCCTTGAGAAATTAAAACCTTTGGCCACCTATGCGCGCTTGCTACCTTGTCCCTTCGCCAGATGTTACAATGACATGGATATGGGTACTCCATAGATTTTCATGGCTGTAGAATTAATGAAGGTCGCCATTCCATTCCTACGAGTGTTGGATTATGGGCTGAAGTCCGCTAGCTTGGATAAAGAGCTACTTCCCTTTTTCATCCTTGATCATTTATTCGGCAATAGGAGGCTTTATGTATATTTTTTTGGTCATAGAATTTGCTGATTATAATCATGGCAAAGGTAAGTTGATTTTCAACTCCTTATCCAATTCTAAGGTCTTCTGTTCCAGTGTGGATCCTTTATTTGCCAATGAATCAACTTTTGCATTCGGTTCTCTATACACATGAAAAAATTCAATATGTTCAAAATGCAATGTTTGTAAAACAATCGTTTGTAATATAGGAGGAAGAGCAGGGTTTAGTGATCCCCTTGCTTTCCACACTTGTCAAATAACAATCACGAAGTCTCCAAACACTTGAGAGTTTGGAGATTTTCCTCGTTGTTGCTAATTCCAGTCCTTGTCATAGCGCTAGATATTCAACTTGGTTGTTGGATGCTACACCTAGACCCCGGGTGTATTGTCTCTATTTGTTCGTCAGGGCAAAGGATAACCCCTCCCACTCCTGCCACCCCTAACATGTTTTTTTTCCATAAAGATGTAGTGTTCCTAATTAGGAAAAACAGTGATAAACAAATCAATACTTGTCATACATACACAAAATTCAGAAATATAAGTAAACACCCATGTGATCACCAAAAAACACCATCTAGCTAAGCCATTTTATTATATTTTTGGAGCAATAGTACAATGGGCATGGAAGGAGTGCAACTGGACTTGCCTCAATGACAAGCTAGACAAGATCCAGGTTGGAGTATACAATGCCTAGATGATAGAATGAGCTGCCCCAAAAATGCCCTGCGCTGCCCAAGAGGAATTGCATTGTTTGCTAGGAAAAAACTGTTGAAAGACCCACCCCCAGTGCTCAGAAAATTCTGCAAAATTAGCTCCGAGCTCCTCTCAATAAACCCACCAAAACCCAAAAAGCGTTTGGCCTAGTTCTGACCTCCAAAAATTGACCCCAAATACCACGTCCTCCTCAAACTGGCTGGAAAATACGGCATGTCTGGAAATTCGCTGAAGTAGCCCTCTAAACACTCCAAAAATGTTGAATTCTACTCCCGGGATTATTTCCTCAAACTCCCAGTACAACCCATCTCCCCAACTCCTTTCCTCAATCTCCCACGTGTGCACAGAAATAAGCTCCCGCGCTGGCCCTAGGTAAGAATAATTCGTCTTGCCTTAGTGCAACGATCTCTAGCCCCAAAAATCTTAACCCGGTTTGGACTTCGCCTGGAGTTGCTATACAAAATTTCTCTCGGCAAATGCCACTTGGAAGATGGTTGAAATAAATGGTATGTTATCCCCTACTGCGTCCTCCTGGAGCACGAAATTGGTGGAATGTAATGGTTGTACGATGCACCCTAAGCTCCACAAATCCTCCTCCAATATGGCACAATTTTACCTTCCTAGGGTGGCACTCATAGTCCACCGAAAGAAGGGTGAGCTCTCCCCTTGGAAAGCTCTACGTTGAACAACACTATGACTTGGCTAAGCAGCTCGAGCAACAAGACAAATATTAGATTGGCAAGAGACCCCAATAGTTGCTAGGCCCCTTCTATTTATAATTTTTGCGCTACCTTCCATGTGGGCCCCTCCATCAAGCATTTCGACCTCTTACCTTAGCAAATCGAATTTCCCTCTAAGGATATGTGTACTTCATGTGGGTGTGGCCCCCACCTCCCATAAACAAAAAGATTTTCGGCCTCATAATAGACAAAATTTCATGGGTCCCATAATAGACAAAATTGCGAAAGCAAATTCATGGAAATTATTCTAGGGAGGAACATTACAGTCCTCCCTGCCCAAATGTTGCTTGTTGCCCAAGCAACTGCAGTGCTGGATGTTAAAGTATGTGCTCACCCTCCCAAGTGGCATCCTCATTTGGTAAATTTCTCCACCGTACCAAATACTCCTTGATGGTTCTTCTCCTCACCTTCCTTTGTCTAGTCTCCAAAATGGCCTCCGGCTCTAACACAAGATGTCCCTCATCATCTAGTGGAGGTAACTCTGTGGTTGCTGTCACCTGCTATCCCAACACCTTTTTGAGCCAAGAGACATGAAAAACGTTGTGGATCTTGCTTCCTGGTGGAAGCACCAAATCATAGGCCACCTCTCCAACTATGACAATAAACACCTTGAATTAAAAGGGACCCGAGAAGATCTAAGGATGTATTTGTTGTTGTTGAAGAAATAAAAGAAGTGATAGAAGAAAGCTTCCGACAAGATGTATTTGATAACTTGTTGATGATATAAGTAACATCCTGACCTTGAAGGTTTGAGTATTTGAAAAGTTTACTATTAAGGTTTGTGTTTGTACAAGTAAATCTCTCCATAAAAAGGTTGAACACTCTGAAATCATGCTTTGATAAAGTTTTATAAGGAGAGATGAAGCATCTAATGGCGGATGCTTGGGAGGACATCTAGTCAGCCTATGTGTGTTTGATGTCCTGATCTTGAAGAGAGAGGTTGGCATTGGTCTTGGAGCTCTGACCTTGGGTACGCAGCTAGATCCCTGGGTTGATGGTTAGTTAGTAAGCCCGATGGTACCTAGAGTGGTTGAAAACTTTAGTCCATCTTAGTCCCACTTAGATAGGTAACCCCACTCAGTTATCTATTTCGTGGCACTGAGTGTGCCTGAACTCTTCGTAGTTCATATTGGAGATCTTCCATGTACCTCTATATGGTTGTAATTATGAATACCTCCCTAGTTAATAGGGAGTGTTGAAGAATGTAACTAGGTTCGTTCTTCATAAATGTATTTAAGTCACAACACAATGTAGTTGCCAAAAGAAAGAAAATGAAATTTTATTATTATTAAAATTGACTTATTAAAGCATGTGTTTCATGGTTGGGTCAATTGTTTTTAGGTCAAATCCTCCATTGTAGGCTTCTAGGGTTTATGTCAAGTGTCCTTGTCTATGTCATAATGTAAAGAACCCTTCTTGGGAAATATTTGTCAAGAAAGAAATTTATTTTCTATTAAAATAAGTCTTCTAGGCCTCCTCCACTAAGTCGGCCTCAAACTGGACAAGTCAGCCTAAACTGGGCAACAAAATCACTATATAAAGGCAACAACTCGACCTCATTTGTCACTCACTCATAACAAGTTCGATTTGCAACTTCAGGGGCTAGAAAAAGTGCGAAATTCAAGAAAGAAGAGGAAGAAGGATAGCAAAGGAGGACTCTTTCAAGCATAAAAGTTGAAATTTTCTCTCTTTCCCACATGTGTGAAGTTGTGCTGCTGCTGGAAGGGGGCTGAAATTTTGCAGTTCCTGGGAGGATGAAATTCTGCAATTACTGGGAGGCCGAAATTTTGCTGCTGGGGGTTGAAATTTTACATCTGGGAAGTCGAAGTGTTGGATTGTTGCTCGGCTGAAGTTGTTGGATAAGAAGAGACTACTACATCATCTTGAAAGGTTTACTTGTGTTGATTTTTGAGTAGCTTGGGAGGTACTCCAAGCCCTAGGGTTTGGGGATTGGAGGGAAAAGCGCCACAAGAGTCACTTGTGGGCTTGGAACCCAAGCTTGGGGTTTTGCACCAATTGTGTTTTGGGGCATTTCCATGGAGAACTTTGGGCATGTGATGGCATGAGATGATAGAGGACGAAAAGGAGAATCCAACACTTTGAGAATCGTCGAATACTGAGTTGTCCTTAGTGAGATATGAATTTTTGAAGTTATGATTGGGTTTTTCACATGAAGTGTCAAGGTCGGGCTAATGTAATTTAGGCTTATGACAACTGTTCAAGCCCTAAGGTGATGTTTTGGGAGCCCTCCTTATGTGTATATATAGGAGGTGATGGAGGACTTATTTCCTCATCCAAAAGTGCAACATGCACTTGAAGATAAACTTGTTGGAGAGGAGGAATAACTTTGTCTTAGCCGCAGCAAAGAAGAATTGAACAACGTAGGCCAAAGAAGTTTGTTTCAGGGTCTGTTTAGAGGGTCGAGTTGCTGGAAGGAAGGCCGAGGTACCTCCCTAGAGGGCCGAGGCAGAGGAAGGTTGTTTCAGGGCTGTTTGAGGTGTTTCTTGGGTGAAGAAGCCTTGGGAGGGCAGCGTAGGTTGTTTTAGGTAGGCCGCAAGCCCTACCTCAATGTTTGAGGGCAGCGTAGGGTGTATTGAGGACTGTCTATGCCCATAACAACAACCAAGGGAGTCAACACCTCTCCAAGGGTTGTTTGGGTGACTGTTTAGGGGCTATTGAGTAGTCCAAGATTCCCTAACCAATCACAGTCACAACAACAATATTGCAGACTTGAGACAACAGTTTTGATGTGTGTTGGATCCTTGTTTTTGGGTCAGATTTGGAGCAGTTTAGCTTGTAGCCTGTGGGTGCCATTTGGGGGACTTTTCGTGGTGGTCAAAAGTCCATCCTAGGAGCAGAACTTGCAGTGAAGTATTGGGCATCATTGGTCTAGTGGAGGGCAGCGTATTCATAGCCCAAAGTAGCCCTTGACGAGCTGTCTTGAAGTGATGAAGAAGAGTTGAAGCTTGGGTGAAGATTGGTGCTGAAGTGCAGTTCCTTGATGGACAAAGGTGACTGCTAGCCTGGTAGTTTGGAGCTCGGGTATTGGCCAGCATAGAGAGCATATTGGATCATCCCGTGTACATGCAGCAGAAGCGACTTGCAATAGTGTTACGTGGCAGCCATCTTGGAGTCTCGATGTGTTGTCCTTTGAAGGACTAGGCAACTAGTGAGTAGTACGGAAGCGAAGGACCGATATGACAAGATACAACATAGAAGCTGCAGCAAAGTTTGTATTGTATCTTGTATACCATAGACTATTATATTATTCAGATTTGGTTTAATATAACGAAGATTGGGTTGTACATTATTGTACAATTTTGTTAAAAGTTGTGTATACTTGTGTATATGTGATTTTCTGCTTTATATTTTCTATTGTGCAAAGTAGTTCTTGTTGAGATTCTTGGTTTGGTAGCATCAGAGATTCTAAGATTTTAACCTAGACCCAAGATTGTGGAAATTCAACAACTTGGTGGAGGAGGAAGGTCTCTTGGTCCATCTCAATTTGAATTATTGAAGGAAGAGTTCTTGACTGGGATTTCCCCTATCTAGGGGTTTTAGCCCTGGCTGTCCACCTACATCTGGTGTCCCTAATCTTCATATTTTGCTTTTGATAATTGCTTGATGAAACAAAGATAAGAGATGAACATAAGAAAGTTAATAAGAACATAAAAATATCACAAGTAATTATCAACATAAGAAAATCATTCTGCCTTTCTGATTTTCTAACAATCCTCTTCCTTCTTCGCTGCCTTCTTGCTCTTCTTCTTCACTTGGACGATTGAATGGTCAATGTCTCCCAAGGAGGTCAAGTTCCTTCCTTTATATAGGCTTCTAAAGGTGGACGTGGCTCCTCAAAATAGTTTGACTTTCCAACTGCCAGACCGACTTGGTCTTGAAGGGTATTTTGATAGTTTTAATGACAAAAATAATTTAAGTTACAATGTGCCCAATGGGGTCTTCAACTTATGACAATGATTCTTTTGACTTCTTGACCTAGGACAAACCCTCAAAGCACTCAATGGGTGCTTGACCTATAAAATAAAAGACCTTGAGCATGAAAACCATGCTCCAAATAATAATAATAATTTTCTTTCATTTTACAATATACGAGAATCAAAAGTACATTTCATATTTATGAAGACCAAACCTAGTTACACATTTTTCAACACCCTCTTTGTAGCATCATCCGAACTTGAAGGCAGATGTAGAGGACTTGTTTTGGTCCTTGTGGTTATCTCATCTCTATGGCATATCTCTATTTGAATGTGCATCCTAAGGCATAGTTGCAGGACTTCTTGGAGACCTCCATTTTGCGATATATCTCTGAGATCTAGTGCACATTCTGAGGCTTATTGAAGGCTGACTTGGTGGAGGTGGCAGAGATCCTTGTGGACTGAATTATGGAGGGCTGACTTGGTCATTGGCAGTTGACCATCTTGCTGGTTAGTTGAATTTGATGTATCTCTTGTTGCATTGATTCTCTAAGGAAAAGGTTGACTGGGTTTTTCCCATTGTGGGTTTTCCCAAGGTAATATCGTGTGTTGTTTATGTGGCTGTCTCTTTATGATCCTATTGTCTTATTTTCTATATAGTTGATGTCTTCTGTATAATTATTCAATGATGGAATTAATGAATTAGAATGTGAAAAATATTATAATCATCAAAGATAATTATCAGTTAAGAAAACCATGTAAAAATCAACAGTCTCCCCTCCTCCTACACTTGTCCATGCAGCTGTCAAAGGAATTCCATGCTCAACCAGTCAACAGAGGTATGCAAGCCAGCTAGGGAGAATACACATAGGACTTTTGTGAACACCTATTGGACAATGAGTAGATGGCTGATTTTGATTGAAGATCAACCTTGAGTTAAGTGGGGATGTGTCTCCCCTTTACTTCAGCCTTTTTACACATGGCATCTCACTCCTATATGCAGCTCCTTGATGAATTATACGCTGTCACACTTGGCACTTTGTTTTGGGCAGCTCTCTCTAACTTGCACCAGCAGATCAGCCACTTGGAGGATTCGACCTGCCTTGGGATTCTCACCCATGAGACACTTGTTGATTCATCTTTTCTTGGGATTTCCTCCCAAAATTGTATAAATAAATCCCCATTGCTCATTGCTTAAGATCATTGAAGCTTTGAAGCTTGGGGAACCTCTTTTAGTTTGTGAATTGTTTTATAATTGATAAAAGAAGGCTTTGGAGGCTTATGGTGCTTTGACTCTTGTGTGGTTGCTCGGGTTACTAATGGAGGTATAATTGTTTTAATTGTTTTGCTTTAGATGGTTGTTGTAATAGGCCTTAGAAGGGGCGTTGTCACCCATTAGGAATAGACTCTCAAATTCGGTTATTTGCTAGTCTATTTGCTTGCTTACTCCTTGAGATTTTATATTATTTGTTGATCTTGGTTTTGGCATATTTTTGAGGTCTCTTGTGTAGGGAGCACATATCTACTAACAATTTATATTGGCAAAGACCTTAAGCTTACAGGTGCCTCAAGTTTGAAGATTTGGGATCCTCCTCGGTTGAAGTACACATCTTCAAGAAAAAAGAAGCTTATTCCCACCTTGCATCAAGATCACCTCTAATCCTTCGAAGATTTATCCAAGTTTTTTTCCTTCTTCTCTTCTCATAAAAACTCTAAAGAAATTTCTCTCATTCTTTGTCCGATTCATAAGACATTATTGTTGAATCTGGCAAGTTAAAGGCTCATATTTGCTGTTGTCCTAACAGTAACAAATCAGCCAAGAAAAACTGATTAAACTCAGCTCTTCTTGGTTGTTTTAGAGTAGGAATTTTCCCTTATTAATCTAGATTTTGCTTAGAAGTGTTTGGGCAAATTTTGTACTAACAATTGTAGGTGTTCCAAAGTGATTTTGGGCATCTTTCACTTTGCTTTGCTTGCTGATTTTTGCAGGTCCATGAAAGTAGAAGGAGAAATGTTCGTCGATTGTGTCCATTTTTGAAGAATCGAAGCTCCCAAAGGCTACATTAAAACATCATTTTTTAAAAACCAGTAATTTGTACCTTGTAACTCCTTCAAGGGGCTTTCCTCATTCTTTGATCCTTCAAGTGATCCTTTTGTAACCTTCAATTGATTTTTCTCCCGTTGCCAATAAGGGAGCTTCTATTTCCTCTCTTGATCTTGACCCCTTCATTTGTAAGGGGGCTAGTCAAGCATTGTAATCTAATTTAATAATGCACTGATTTTTTTGGGAGTTAGGTGATTTTCCTCCCTAAGCATCCCTTTTCCCCAATTTGGGGAATTGTCTTGTGGTTGTGCTCGAGTGGTTTCCCATTTTTGTCATTGATCAAATTAACATAGAATAGAATAATCACACTAGATAGTCTGCAATTTCCTCATTTCATGCAATCTAATTTTTTTACTTCATTGTAACCATCTAATGCAATCTATTTGCATTTCTATTTCATTGAAGCAAATTTAGTTAGATTTCATTTTTGCAAAGAGTAATTAACCTCCAACCATTAGGGACCCTTTCCCTCTTTTGACTTCTTATTCTAGGATTGGGGGAGATTGGTAAACACTTGACTTGCTAAATCAGGTTGGGTTACCCAATGTTGGATCTACTTGCAAGTGGACTGATTTTGATAATCCGGGGAGCGCATGGAGCCTTAGCTTCCTCCTTTGGACCTCCTTGCAGTTTTCCTTAACCCAACGAGGATAAGCCCTGGAGGGAAAGCTAAACATTAGATTAGTTTTGGTCTTTTGCAATCATCATTGAAATTTACTTAATCTCAAGTGACAACCTAATTTAATCTAAAACGAACCAAGACACACTCCAAAATCATTTTGATTTCAAGAATCTTATACTTGGTCATTTGCCTTTGCTTTCAAAGTTTTGTCATTTATATTTCCAAGGCATTTCCTTTTCAAGTACTTTGTGTTGAGAAATGTATAGGGCTGCTATTAGGATGATTTCTCTTATACTTGATAATTGCTTGTGATGTATTTTTACTTTTTTTGTACTTAATTAGCTTCTTCTCTTATTATTATGTTGTTCTTATCATCAAACAACTACCAATAACATCAAGGTCAATAGTCCACAAGAACACAAAATGTAGGTTGCAAGCCAGGGCCAAAACCTCTCCAATTTAGAGGAAAACCCACAAATCTCCTCTTTTTATAGATTCTTCAAATGATGAATTCCAAGACCTCTAGAACAAGACCAATACCCTTCCAAGACCAAGCCAAACCTTCCAAATGATGCGCTTCTTCTATCCAAGACAAACCTAGTCAAATCTCTTCCAGCTACACAACTTTGACCCCCAGCTACAAAATTTCGTCCTCCACTGTAGGTATGAAATTTTCAGCCCCTGCAACAGTTGCTACTTCCACATGTGTGAGCAGATTTAGGACTTCCAAGGCTTCCTTTGACCTTCGCTTGCGTTGCTTCTCTTCCTAGGGGGTGTAGGTGACCTAAGAGTCCTTTCTTCAACCTTCTTTCTACAACTTCGACCTTGCAGCTGCAAAATCCTAGCCTTCCTTTTGCACGTGAGAGAGAGAGAGAGAGAGAGAGAGAGAAATAACCCAAGAACTTCATCCTTCATCCTTCTATCCTTCTTCGCTTGCCTTTCTTTTGCTTCTCCTTCGCTTGGATAATGAGACGTGAGTGAGTGTCCATAGGAGGTCGAGTTCCCTCCTATATATAGGCTTCTAGGGAGGACGACATGCCCTAATGAGGTTGACTTTTTAGCTACCAGGACGACTTGGTCTTGGAGGGTATTTTGACACTTTTAAATACAAAAATAATTCTTTTGACATGTTACAATGTAGCCAATGGGGTCTTTTTCATATGACAATGACTCTATTGACTTCTTGACACTAGGACAAACCCTAGAAGCACTCATTGGGTGCTTGACCTCTAAATAAAAGACCTTGAGCATGAAACCCATGCTACAAAAATAACAATAATAATTTCTTTCTTTTTACAATATACAATAATCAAGAGTACATTTCATATTTATGATGATTGAACCTAGTTACACATTTCAACACTCCCTCTTAACTAGGGAGGTATTCATAATGGTACATGGACATTCTCAAACTAAAGAGATCTCATAAGAAGAGTAAGATTGGTAAGCCAACCTATAAGTTATCATATCATCTTATCTCTTTGCATCTCATCATACCAACCAACATTGTCACATAGCAAGACCTTGACTAACAACTCTATCTCTCCACAAGATCATAGCACAATGCTGGCGAGACCAATGACTGATAAACACCATCATCATTGTCTCTCAAGGCACTTAACCACCCAGGTGTTCAAAGGGTATGTCCTTTTAGGACAATTCCTGTCTTGGAATAACACATCCTCGAGGAATTTCCTCTTCGACTACTCTTACATATTGGATGCCCTACCTCATCCTCAAAGAGTATTGGAAACCATATTCTTACCCAACCCTTCGTTCTTTCTTCACAAAGTGAAGACAAGAATGATGTGTCTATCTCTCCCTCTCAACTAGGGAGGATATATCAACCAATCCAAGCTTCTCTCCCAAATACAGAAGCTTCTTATTAGGAAGATATTTTGTCAAAATGTCAACTACCTGCTCATCGGTGGAGATATACTGTCGCTGCAACACTCCATCTTGCACAAGCTTTCGTATGTAATTATACCTGTTATTTATGTGTTTTGTCTTTCCATGGAACATCGGGTCTTCAGACAACCTTATGTAATTGTTGTTATTGCAATGTATAACCATAGGGTCCATCAGTGCTTCAAATAGGTTAGACAACAGTTTCCTCAACCAAATAGCTTTTTTGCTTGCTTCACATGTTGTAATGTATTCAACCTTAGCACAACACAAAGCAATTGACTCTTGCTTTCTTCTCATCCATGATATCATAAAGGATCCCAAACTAAAACATCTTCCAATAGTGCTTCTTCCGTCTATCTCACTGCCTCCCCAATCAAAATATGTATATCCAATCAATTGGACATCATTCTTTTTAACATACTTCAGGCAATAGTGGATGGTTCCTCGCAAATATCTCAGTATATTCTTTGTTGTTATCCAATGGTCATACTTGGGCTCTATTTGGAACTGATTGAGTATATTCACTGCAAAACAAATTCAACCTCTGCAGCATCCTAATCACATAGTTTCCTTGACATAGATATATCTCATTAGGTCTTTGCCAAACTTCCAACCCCAAGAAATAGTGCATCAGCCCTAGATCCTTCATATCGAATTCTGCTGCCAATTGCTTTTTGCACTCTTGAATACAACCTTCCACACTTGTCATGAGAAGATCATCCACATATAGAGGAATGATTATGGGCTCACCCTTCACAACCTTGATATAGAGATTCAAATCAGCAAAACTCTTCGAGAAGCCCAATCATTGTAGATATGTATCCATCCTTGCATACCAAGCCTTTGGAGCTTGCTTAAGGCCATAAAGTGCCTTCTTCAGCCTGCAAACATGATTCTCTCTATCATTTACTTCAAATCCCAAGGGTTATTCTATATAGACTTCTTCATCGATAGTACCATTCAGGAATGTTGTCTTGACATCCATTTGATGGATGTTCCATCCCATAGATGTTGCCAAATAAACCAACGATTGTATAGTTGTATACCTAGTTGTAGGTGCAAATGTCTCTTCATAATCAAAGCCTTCTTGTTGGGAGAAACCCCTAGCCACAAATCTTGCCTTATATTTATCAATACTTCCATCTGCTGCATGTTTAATCTTGTAGACCCACTTGGAAGTCACTACAAATTTGTCTTTAGGCCTAGGAACGATTTCCTAAACTCCATTCTTCATTATTGATTGATACTCTTCTTTAATATCATCTTTCCATTCTTGATGTTTGACAACATCTTCAAAGGTGGACGGTTCCGCCTCAATTAATTTTGTCATATAGGTTGCATACCTTGAATATCTTTTCGGCTTCTTACTTTACGTGAACATACCTTTGGCTGCTCCATGTCCTTCCACATCTAGAAGAGTAGACTTCAACCAATTAGGTCTCTTTCTAGTTTCAGGGATGATGATTTGTTGTACAGGTTCACTGGGACCTTCTTCTTCATGATTTGAATCCTCTTCATCCTTAGGACATTCTTCAAATATTGGAAGTTCTTCATCATCAGAGTCAATCAGGAGATCCTTAGATTTCTTGAATGCAATAATTTCATCAAAGATCACATCTCGACTTACTTCAATTCGGTGCCCTTCCTTTATGTAGATCCTATATGCCTTTGAAATGTTACTATAGCCAACAAATATACCCTTCGTGCTTGTAGGATCTAACTTCTTTCTTTTATCTTTCGGAATGTGAATGTAGACAGGACAACCAAATCTCTGGAGATGGTCTACACACAATTTCTTCCCAGTGAATGCTTCTTCAAGAGTCATTTTGTTTAGTGATATTTGAGGACTTCAATTTTGAATGTAGACAACAGTTTTAGTTGCTTCACCCCACAGAAATTTAGGCAAGTCTTGATCATGTAATGTGGCTCTAACACTTTCCTCAATCAAGTAATTTTTTCGTTCTGCTACTCCATTTTGCTCTGGATTATAAGGAACTATCAACTCCCTCTTAATTCCAGCCTCCTTACAGAAAGCTATGAGCTCCTTTGAAGTGTATTCTCCTCCATTATTAAATCTTAGTACCTTTATCCTTCTTTCAGTAAGATTTTCTAGTTCTACTTTGAATTCTTGAAAATAATCAAATACTTCATCCATGGTCTTCAGCAAATAGATCCAAGTTTTCCTTGAGTGGTCATCAATGAACGTAACATAATATAGATGACTTCCAAAAGATTTTGTAGACATAAGACCACAAACATCAGAGTGAATGAGATACAAGATTTCTTTTTATCTTGAAGCACTCCTTCCAAATGGTTTCTTAACATTTTTACCTAATGCACATCCCTTGCATACTCCTTCATGTTGATTTTTGGTAGCATCGAATGTGCTCGAAGTCTCAAATTTTGCAGGGAGGCTTAGACACATGTATTCCAAAGAACCCAGAAAACGTTTTGGGAAATTCCACCCATAAACAATTTTATTAAAATAATTAATTACTTTTAATGGGACCCTAATTCTAAACTTAGGAAAATAGAATTATTAATGGGTATTAATCTAACCGTGGGTGTAACTTCTAGAAGAAGACAAGGATCAAGCATAAATGATCTTAGCCATTGATTAGTTTCTAATCTAGGTTGTTGAATGTCAACAAGAAGATTATTTAAGGAGGCTTGAGGGTCATTTGAAATACACACAAAGAGTTGATCAGTCAGATCGAATTGTTGAAGCTAGAGGCAACGCAGTGATTTGTAGTGATCACGCAGAGAGGGGCAGAGGGAGTTTTGGCTAGAGAATCTTCTTTGGAGCCAAGGATACTCAACAGAGAGGCAGAGAGACACACAGAGGGAAGAAAGGGTGATGCAGAGCCAAGAAGGGCTCACGCAGGCCCCACGCAGAGCAGCGCTGTAGCTTCTAGAGCAGAAGTCTGAGTTTGCTGAGGAAGCTGACATTTCTGAGCCGGGAGGGCTGGAATAGGCTTCTGAGGGAAAATCAATTCCCAGTTGAGCTGATGTAGGGCCTTAGAGGCTGACGTAGGGCCCACGCAGGAGCAACGCAGAAGTAACCGGGGAACTCGTGGTTCAGCTGCTGGATCAACTAGGACTTGTAGTGTAGAGTGAAGTAATCTCACTAGTTTCTTCTGCTAAGTGATTTTCTCTGTAACTAGATTGTCGGGAGGGCATCCAATAGTTGTATTCAGAAATACTTCAACTTAATAATAAAAACCCTTAGATCTGTTGCACCAATTTTCCCACATTGGGTTTTTCCGGGGATGTTTGTCCAAAAACAACTGTGTCATTTGTGTGTATCTTTCTCTATTGTTCAGTTTCTTGTTTCGACATTATTTAAATGGTGTAGGCTGCAATGTATGTATTTCGATGTTTGCCGTAGGAAACTGCAAATAACTTGTTCATGTAAATCTAACAAGTAGGAGAAATATCATCAGTTGCTGCAGTAGGGATTCCGGTTTAGGAATTGTCATACCTCATGATCCTCAAGTTCAGGGATGCCATTCACCATTGAATTTAGAGTTGGTAAGATTTTGTAATGAAGGTGTCCAAACCGTTTATGCCAAATTTCACATGGACTAACTTCAATGTGAACCAAAGCTTGAGAGAGAGGTGTCAGTAACTTGTAGAGTCTTCCTTCACGAATCCCAATGAATTTTGCATTGTTGATGCTAGATCCTTTATCCCATCCCATAACGTTTCCATCTATAGAAGCGACTCTATCTCCCTTATCTTCTAGACATGAAATGGAGAGTAAGTTCTTTTGTAAACCTGGTATGAGTAGAATGTTGTTGAGATGTATGTTTCCTCCATTCTCCAGCTCCAGCGAAGTTGATTCAATTCCTCTTACAGGATAGCTATTCTTATCTCCAATTTCAACAGAAAGCTTGCCCTAAATTTGTTGGTTTGTAACTCCAAAAGAGATTACAAAACTTTGGATCAAAAGCAAAAGCATAATCCACCATAATGTTTCTTGGTCATAATGCAGGGGGGATCTTATTATATGTCTTGATGAATTTGACATGAAACTTGGGAAGAGTTTCATCTTCTCTCTTGAGAAAACTCCAAAACTTTATTGTATGCCTATTGCATGTATTCAACATCCATGATCAATCATGATTTTTTTACAATGAAATCACCAATGGACATTGTTAGGTGGCAATCTACCCTTGTGTTTCGTAATAGATTTTCAGGTTCACTGAGACCCAAAACAATGCCTTGTGTATGATAAACATGTGGTTATTCCTCTTGGCAACTAGTATGATTCAATCCTACATTAGATGGAGTCTCCAAGTAAGTAAAAAAAATAAAGTATAGCAATTTAAAAAAAAACTCACTCATGTCATTAGAATAATTGAGGATTGACAACGACCCTTGGTAATGACGTCAATTTGTTAACACAAAAATTTACCCCTTTAGAAGGTGAAATTCTTTTGTAGATTTGTAATAGAAAATCTCAATGCAACATCTAGAAGAATTCACCCTATGCCTTAACAGGGAAATTCTTCTTTTTGTTCAGGTTGGTGCGTGCTAGCCAAAGGGGGGTGTTCCTAGTCTCATATGCAATGTTTACCCTATACATCTAGAAAACAAACATGCAATAGTTTCCTTTGACCAAAAAACTGAGCAGCCAAAGAGGTTATAAAATAATTTATGGATAAAGTGGCTTCAACATTAGCTTCAGATGGCAAAAGAAAACATAGGAAATAAAGCACTTCAAATGGCAGATTTGTTAGCAAGAAAAAGGCTTAAGAACTTCTAAAATATTACACGAGAAATCATGAAAATGTCAACAAACTCAAAGAACCAAATAGGAGCAAAACCAAGATTTATCCTGCAAAAGCTAGGAGGTTGGTTGCACTAAGAAGACAATCATAGAACTGATACAACGATGTTCATGCAGAAGAAAGTTGAAAGTAGAAGAGAGAAAGGAGAGAAAGAGCGAATAATCTATTGTTGTTGAAGAAGATCCCACCCTGAGCCAATAGCCAACACTTGTATTTAATGATCCCTGCACAGTATGTGCACTAGAGAATGATGGAGGTTGAACTCCTTGTTCACAGATGGTCAATGCTCATTGATGAGATGTGCAAAGTTAACTCTCTATCCAACTGTAGCTATGTTGAAGAATCTAGGGAAATTAGGTGTAGTGTGATTCTTCTTGACTAGATAACAATTTGTGAAGTCTTTTTACTTTTCTTGTTAGCTTAATCTTCTTCTTCTTATTAATGCATGTTTGTGTACTTCATCAAATTGCTACCAAAACCATAAGAACAAGAACACAAGATGTTGGCTCTCTGCCAGGGTCAAAACCTCTCTTATCTTGAGAGGAAAACCCTTTAGTAAGTTTCTCTTATAGAAGATTCTTATTGATCAATGCCAAACCCTAGACCCCTGACTAGAATGTCCTCCAAGCATAAGTCAAGTCCTTCCTCCTTTCTGCACTTTGTTCCCCGACACTTAGTCTTCCTTCTCTCGACACTTTGCTTCCTGACACTTCGTCCTTCTTCCAGCAACTGATATTAGTATTTGTTAGGTATCTTCTATAAGAGATATTTCTCTTTATTCTTTGGTAGATTCCTCTTTATACAAATGACAAGACCTCCTTTCTATATACAGGAGTCTAAGGGGCACAATATAATTAACGCTGACATAACAATAATAATGTAAGGGCACAACAATAACAATAGTGGGCTTCTATGGTGCACAATAATAACAATATGGGGACAACATGGACACAACAATAACAATAAAGGGCTACAATGACAATAATAATAAGGGAATACACTAGTATTATAGGGACCTAACATGCCTCTCTCGTTCAAAAAAGTGTTGTCCTCAACGCTTGAGTAGTTTTGGATGCTTCTGTATAAAATTCTCATCCTCCCATGTGGAATCTTCAGTGGGGAAGTTCTTTCACTTGATGAGATACTATGAAATTGATTGATTCCGTAGCTGTCAAGTTCTTGTTTCAGTGACTGCTTTAGGTTCTAATATGATTTTTCCTTCCTCGTCAAGTTCTGGCAATATTGTTTGCACTGGGAGCTTGTCACCTATAACCTTCTTTAAGCATGAAACATGGAAAACTGGGTGCACTCGGGAAGATGCAGGAAGTTCCAATTTGTATGCCATAGTACCAATCTTTTGCAACACCTTGTACGGACCATAATACTTTGGTGATAATTTATTATCCTTCTTAGCTTGCTTGAGGGGCATTTGTTTGTATGGTTGTAGTCGTAGAAATACCCAGTCACCTATATCAAAACTTCTTTCGCTACGATGTTGATCTGTCTGTTGTTTCATTCTATTCTGCGCCAAAGTCAGGTTATCCTTTACGAGTTGGAGAACTTTTTGTTGATGCTCGATGTGATCTTCCACTGCTTGAACCTTAGAATTTTCTCTTAAATATGATGTGATGGACGGTGGATGATATCCATAAAGTGCCATAAATGGGGTCATTTTTGTTGTAGTATGGCAGGAAGTGTTATACCACCATTCAGCCAGAGGCAACCATTTGACCCATTCTGTCTGTTTATCAGATACAAAGCAACGAAGATATCCTTCCAAACATTTGTTCACTATCTCAGTTTTCCCATCAGATTGAGGATGATAAGAGGAGCTATGAGCTAACTGAGTGTGTCTGTTTATCAGATACAAAGCAACGAAGATATCCTTCCAAACAGTTGTTCACTATCTCAGTTTTCCCATCAGATTGAGGATGATAAGAGGAGCTATGAGCTAACTGAGTGCCCAAACAAGAAATAATTTTGACCAAAAATTTCCAGTGAAAATAGGATCTCTGTCACTTACAATAATCTTTGGGTTTACATGTAGCTTTTGAATTGTTTCCATAAATGCAGTAGTAGCTGTATTGGCTTTAAATGGATGAGATAATGCACAAAAGTGTGCATACTTGGTAAGTCTATCAACTAACACCATGATGACACTCTTTCCTTCGGACTTGGGTAAGCCTGTGATAAAATCCATTGAAACCTCCTCCCAACATTGACTTGGAATGGATAAAGGTTGTAATATGCCTGGGGTCTTAATTGTCTCAACTTTATTTTGTTGGAAAACCAAACATTCTGCCACTAACTTTTGAATATCAAATTTAAGGCCATCCCAAAAAAATTCCTTCTTAACCCTGTGGTAAGTTTTTAAAAATCATGAATGCCACTCATAATGATCTTCACGAGTTCTAAATGTTGTTTTCGGAATGTCTTCCGTCTTTATTATGATTTGATGATATCCTGAACGAAGGTCCAACTTGGTGAAGTAAATTTCTCCATGTAATTCATCCAATAATTCATCAATGACAGGAATGAGAAATTTATCTTTAATAGTGAACTTATTGAGCTCCCTATAATCCAGACACATGCGCCATGATCCATCCTTCTTGTGCAATACTACTAGAGCAGAGAAAGAACTTTGACTAGGTTTAATTATACCAGCCTCTAGCATTTCTGCAACCATACGTTCAATTTCACTCTTTTGGGCATAAGGATATCTGTAAGGCCTGATGTTTGGAGGAAAACTTCCTGGAATCAAATGAATAGCATGATCATGATCATGAATCGGTGGGAGGCCTTTGGGACTCTCAAATACCTTGGAATGATGTCCAAGACTTTTTGGAGATCTGGAGAAATAGATGATTTCAATGTGGGAACCTCTAGCGAACATAATTGTGCAATTACGCCATGTTGTTCTTTCTTTAGAAGCTTTATCATGTCGTTAGAGCTTATTATCTTTCCCGGTTTCCCTGTGATACCCCTTAATTCAACTTCCTTTCTTTCTGAAAAAAAATTCAAGAAAAGTTCTTGAAAATTAAAAGCTATCGTACCCAAAGATTGTAGCCATTGGACTCCTAGTACAAGATCAACACGACCCATTGGAATGGAAATCATTGGGCTATTCAACACATATTCTCCCATGGATAGTTTGATATTATGGCACTTTCCCGAGCAATTTATGGTTCCTCCATTTGCAACCATCGCTTGACACTCTAGTGTTGGATATAGGAAGCAATTCAATTCCTTCGCTATCTCACAATGAATAAAATTATGGGTACTGCCCGAATCAATCAACACTATTACCTTTTTCTTCTTGATATGTCCTTCTATTTTGATAGTTTGAGTGGTAATTCCGGCCAATGCATTACAAGATATGGTCGGATGCATTTCTTCTTTCTCTAAGGTTTGTTCCTGGTGTGTATCCTCTTCTTTTGATGTTTCTTGTTCCTTTTCTTGTTCCTCTTCAGAATCTATGTAAAATAATTTCTTCTCAGCACACTTATGACCTTTAGTGTATTTGCTATCACAATAGTAACAAAGCTCTTTTGCTCTTTTTTCTTCCAATTGTTGTGGTGTCAACCTTGTAGGTTGTGGAAGGCTAGGGGCAACAACACTTCCATCTTTATAGTTGTGATTGGTAGGCTTCTTTGTTGCCATAATTTTGCTTTCAATTTATCTTGCCAACCTGAATGCCTTGTCCAATGAATTAGGTTCCCAAAGGCAAACCTCATGTTGGATATTATCCTTTAAAGTCCTTGTGAACACATCAATCCTATGCTCCTTTGGAATATCTTTTACCCTTATATTCAATTTTTGGAAGTCCTCAATGTGCTCCAATATTGAACCCTTTTATTTGAGATTTATCAACTGGCTTAAAAAAGTGTTTTTTTTTGTATCCTCATATTGTGCTATCATTTCTTCTGTAAGAATTGCCCAAGTGACAATTTGTTTACGAGAGCAAAGCCATTGATACCATACAAACTGATTGGGTTCCAAATATAAAGTCGCAATGCGTACCTTTTGTGTGTTTTGCACATCATGGAGATCGAAATATTGCTCCATCTGTAGTATCCATGTTATGGGATCCTTTCCATCAAACTTCCTCATATCGATCTTTGGAACATGGTGGGTCTTCAATCCAACGTTAAAGTCTATAAAATCATAACTAACATTTCTTTTGTTCTCATCATGAGTTTCCTCTATTACCTTTTTGCCATTAGGAAGCATTTCTTGTAGCAACTTTGCCAAACCTCCTTTCAAACCTTCCATGTCTTTCTTCAAATCTTCAATTTGTACTTCTAAATCATCCATTTTAGTTTCCACACCTTTCTTTAAACTATCCATCTTAGCTTCTGTTACTTTTTGTGAGAGTGAAATTTGTTGCACTTGGTCTCGTAATTTTGATATATCATGTTGTAGTTCTTCCCTTTCTTCATGAGTCATGCTAGAGCTTTCATGTTGCTTGCTAGGTGTTTCCATTTTCTTTCTTCGGGGCATCAATTAATGATAAATATGCTTCACTGTGCCCTTTGAATCACTTCAAACAAAATTTTCAAACCAAACTTATGCAAATTTTTAAAAAGGATTACACACATTTTTTCTCTTTGTAGGAGCTTGATATTGAATCTGTTGTATATCTATAATTTCGGATCTCCAAGGTCTGAAATTTCGTCTTGTGATAGCCCTCTACGTCCTCTTTCCAACCCCACAAGTTTGATCCAGATTGGATTCTCCAAGAAAGAGTTATGTCCAATCTCCCATGATGACCTGATTATAGACTGGTTCAGTGGAGCGAACTTGTATGAAGTGCCATGTGTCATTGTTTCGATCTTCGGACCTGAAAACAATACATAGAAGACTACAGTTCGTCCTCTTTTTGTAGCTGTTTACGAAATTTCAATCTAATGCTCAGAGAAAAAGTTATAACAATTTTCCCAAGGTGACTTGGTTGAGATCAAATTCGGGAGCTTGCAAAAACCCTAACTTCTTCAGTTCATTTCTTCGAAAATATAGCGAGACAAGATCTGAAATTTGTTCCTGAGGTTCATCACGATTTTAGCTCAAATGGGTTTTAATTTCAGCTTCTGAAGCTTCGTAGAAAAAAAGTTATAGCGAAAATGCCACGATGACCTGTTTGAAGCAACAAAACCCTACAATCCAAAGCTCTGATACCAATTCTTGTGCAACCAGTTCACAAAATAGAAGAATGAGATAGATCAACGACTTCAAAAGTAGCCTCTTCGAGGGGGCAACCTCCTTTACATTACACAAATGAACAATTCTTGATGATACAAATGACAAGACCTCCTTTCTATATATAGGAGTCTAAGGGGTCACAATATAATCAGAGTTGGCATAACAATAATAATGTAAGGGCACAAAAATAACAATAGTGGGCTTCTATGGGGCACAATAATAACAATATGGGGACAACATGGGCACAACAATAACAATAAGGGGCTACAATGACAATAATAATAAGGGAATACACTAGTATTATAGGGACCTAACAGTGTGTTAGTTTTTAGATATTATAGTAGCATCAAATAGGTGTTCTAGTCTCAAATAGTGTTGAGAGGCAAAGGAACATAGGATCTCCAATACCCAGAAATGGTTTTGTGAGATATGACTTTGAAACACTTCGAATAAATTAATTAGCCAAAAATTAAATTATTTCCCAAGTTTAAATTAGGAAAGTTGATTAATTAAAGTTAATTAATTAAGGATGCTCGAGATTGCTCTAGAGACTTCTATTGATTAAATCTAATTGATCTTAGCCGTCGATGAGGATTTAATCTTGGTCGTTGAAGTCTTAACGAGAGATTATAATGTTGAGAAATTAGGAGGCTTGCAGATTATATTAGATTTCTCTTATTTTAATAACTGCTTGTGCATTTAGTTGACTTCTTATTAATTTTTATTATGTTTCTTTCATCAAACAATTGTCAAATATAATTATGAAGATCACAAGCGAACAAAGAACACAAGATATAGGCTCCAGCCTAGGGAAAAACCCCTCCAAGGGGAAAACCCGGAAAAAAATCTCTTCTTATAGAATCAGATCAAGGTGAGATATCTAAGACCCATGACCAACCTTCTAGATGCCAAGTCAAACCCTCCTTCTACACAACAATTCCATCAACAAGAAGAGACCAAACAACAAATCTTCATTTCGAGAAAAGATAAGACAAAACTTCAACAAACTCTTCTCCAACTTCAGAGTTCAGGTCTCCTTTTGTGAAATTTCAGAACTAATTGAGCAAATTGGGTATGTCCAAATGAGCTCAAATCATCCTCTATTTATACTGTCCAGAGGGGTGCGAATAGACATGACCTTTGGGGCAGAGCCGACTTGACAGGTAGGGCTGACTTGGCATCTAGAAGGATTTTTGACCCAAATTACATATTTTAAAACACTTTTTCCTTTTTCTTTACAATAGGTCCAAATAGGACTTTGACTCTTTGACTCAACATTTTTTAGAAGCATGACGAACATTCTTATCTAATAAAATAATAATAATGAAATTTATTTTTCTTCTTCTTCTTTTTCTTTTACATAAATTATACAATGATATAAGTATAAAGATAATTGTGAAGACTGATCCTAGTTATATTTTCTAACACTCCCTCTTAACTAGGGAGGTATTCATAATTCCATAATTGGTAGAAGGATACTTCTCAAATTGAAATATTCTCATAAGAAGAGTCAGATTGATAAGCTATCTTTAAGCAGCAAAATCATAACTAGCATTGCTAAATAGCAACATAGTAAGGCCTTTTGATTAACAAGCTCCAACTCTCCACAAGATTAGAGCACAATGCTAGGAGGCATACATATGGACACCTCAAGCCTTGAAGGCACATACCCCATCCAGATGTTCACTAGGTATGTCCTTCCACGACTATTGGTCCTCTTCGACCACTCTTATCTTGGATACCTTGTTAGATCCTCAAAGAGTGTCAATTTACGGGACTACTTCCTATCTTGGATTCCCAATCCTCAAGGAGTGCTAGTCCCAGATGCTTATCAATCCTCCATCCGCCCTCCCAGTGTGATACACTAGACGTACGACTGTTAGTCTTGGCCTATTGCATGACACATGGTGAATATGGTGTCCACCATCACTCCCTCTCAACCAAAGAGGAGGTCCTTACTCAAATATGAATTGTCCTTCAAGCAAGAGATAATTTTGCAAAGTCCTTAGTCACAGTTTTTCCAATATCTCGGTTTTTCATTGTCTTAGTCCCTTCTCAATTATTCTTAAAAATTGTTCCTTTCAAGTTGGCCTCATGGAGTAAGTCATTCTTCTATGTATATGACTACCTCATAATACTTTATTTACAATGTTATAATTCTTTACAGAGTTTGAGATTTCTTCTAAGCATGGTGAAGTCCAAATGATATCCCAAGCTAAGAGACTTCACTGTACAGGTTACTGCAAGAGCCAAGAGTTGCAATGTATAGCTACCCATGACAGAACAAACGAGCCAAATTCGAGTCACGGTGATATCGATCCATACCACAGTGAAAACGTGCTATTAAGAGCCATACCATGGTGATAAGTGCGATACTATGATGCTACTGTGCAATGTCACGGAATTATCGAGCTAAGGGATTTGTCATCAAATATTTTCATAAGTCAACAAGCTTAGAGTGAATTGAGTCACAAATGTTAGCCACAAAATATACTGATGTCTCTCAGTATAATTACGATGCCTCCAAGTGCTTGTCATAAAAATAATTGTTCATGCTTCAAGTTTGAACTTTGGAATACTGTACGAGCCTCATAGGAATATCTATGTGATCTACAAGTCGGCCTTCTACATAGTATATATATGTCAATAAATGTCACTCAGAGTATACGGTAGTGACAGAGTATATCAAGCCATGGTAACAATGCCATTGTTTTCCATATCTTTGAATTATTGAATATGGGATAGCGATGCCATTGTTTATAATATATAGCCAGAGTATATACAATGCTCCGAGTGAACTCTAGTGGGCTAGAGCAACGCGAACCTTAGTTATGAAACATATAGAGTTCTTAGAGCAATCCACAAATTACCTTGAGTCGTATAAAGATTATTGCGAACCACAGGGGTCTACGTTACAGAAAAGCGAGTCTTGTCATAGAGATCATTTATATGCCCAACGTTTTGTTTTAATTTTATGCAGAGTTCCACAATGATGCCACAAAGTGTGTGCTACAGAGGACGAGCCACTACGAGTAGATCAATCCATAGAAGTGTGATGCAAGTCTCAGAGTTTGTGAGCCTTAGCATACATAACGAATCCACTGAATTTAAGAAATGCAAGCCACTCAACAGAAATTTGAGTCATTGTAATATGTACAGAACTGATCTATGTGAGCCATATGAATCCTAGAAGAACAGACCCGAACCACCTGTTATATACTAAAGAGATCGAGCCATTGTAATTTGCTTTCAAAGAATGCGATCACAAAGATATGAGCCACTGTGCATAACTATTTCGTACTTAACATCTTTCATCATTCCCTTGATTTC
Source organism: Pinus taeda (assembly GCA_000404065.3). Lineage (NCBI taxonomy): Eukaryota > Viridiplantae > Streptophyta > Pinopsida > Pinales > Pinaceae > Pinus > Pinus taeda. Next base: position 59,382 of record APFE030284102.1, read on the forward strand.
ACATCCATCCTTTGGGTTTGCTATCATTGGTTCATTAGGATTTGGCACCCTTACATCCACATCCTTGAGTCAAGGTCGAAAAACTTTGCCCTGGAGATTGGTGCAGCTGAAAGAAAGATAAAGGCACAAGATGGTCACAACAAAATAAAAGAAAAGTTAAATGCAAAAGATGGCCAGGACATTGGTTAGCGCATGGAAAAAGCCTAGCATGAGCTCTACCCCCTTCATTAGCCATCACCTAGTTCCTGAGCACCAGATGCTCCATCACATAATAAAGGAACCCTTGCATGTCCAACCCCGATAAAAAGAAATTGACTGATCCTTAAGGGGTAAATAAATGCTATATCATTAAAAGCGAGCTTGGACACCTAAGCTATGCTCTTTGTCAAAGCATTATTAAAGAGAAGTAAAAGGCGCAACAGAGGGGTGAAAAAATCAGGCTGAGGAAAGGGGTAACTCATGCCTCCACGATTGCTCCCTTTACACATGTATACACTTAGTTTGATGGATCTCCATCAGTTGGTCCCATGACCATGGCACCTAGCGATGAAGTCTTTCCTCTTCATTGCCATCATTATCGCAAACTCTTATGAATTGAAGGGTTGACTTTGAACATGTCACCTCTCCTTAGGGTCTAGAAGCACCCAATAAGGTTGATTATCTAGCCACCCATAGCAAGGTAGGAAACACTTTTACTGGACTTGTTCTAGTTATATATTTGAAGGTGATCCTGGTTTGAAGTCTTACTATGCCCTTAACAATTAAGTATGGTTCACTATGATGCATTTATGGTCATTGTCTCTAATGAATGTTGTTTTCACTTGAGTTTGAGATGGATTTTCTAGGTGGTCCTTCACAAAGCAATAAAGGCCTTGAGGGCACACCCACTCTATGCCTACTCCATATGATGCCCAGGCCATACTACACTTACGGAGAGCAATTATGACCTTACAAGTGCATCGTTTCCCCTCTGTAGCAGAGCATTGGGCACTTTGATGATTCCAGTAGTTGATGGATACCTCAAAGTACACCCAAATGTTGAAATGTTGAGTTCACTTTGCTTTATGTTGGAGATTCTTGATGATGTACCCAATGGAGCTAGCATGCCCTCAGGCTGGCCTTGACATTGTTTGATGGGCATGGCTCCATATAGAGTCCAAATGATGGTCATGCGCAGGATGACTAGGGAGGGCTTGTACCACCTCATGGAGCCCCAATGCTTGAGAGAGATTGCACTAGGTTGTCTTGATGGTCCCCATGGAGATGAGATAAGGCACCCAGAGTTGACTTTTGACATATGGAGAAATTTTGAGGCTTGATTTGAGAGCTTATCCTCAATCGATGGTTGATTATGATGGTTGGAGATGCATATAGCCCATTTTTTGCATTTTTCGAGCTTTATTAGGCCTTACATTACGCTTAGGAGGAGTTTTGACCCACATGTGTGCGCAATTAGTGGCTTATTCTTTTGTATTGAGCTATTGGGTTGGCTTGTAACCCATTTTCTTCATGTTCATTTTAAAATTAAACTTGTCATAGGGATTTTAGACAAATTTATGAAAGTGATTGACCTCATATGAATCGAGGATCACTCCATTCCATTTTATCGTCACTTCTTGTGGATTTTGGCCTCCTTTAGAGAGCTCGACTTAGCATAGTGTAACTTGCTACTTGTTGAGATGTGATCTTTTTGGAGATATTTCTATTAGAGAATGATTTTTTTCTTGGAAATGTTCTTTTGGGATCGAAAGAAGGCTATTTCTAGAAAGAATTGTAAGTGTAATTGCAAATTTTTATTGTTTTTCATGTGATAAATTTATGCTAGTGTTTTTCTTATTCCATGTTAAAATGCAAATTATTTATGGAAAATCTTGGTTAAATATTGCATGTTAAATTTTCATTCCTTGAAATCCATAGGGGACGCCTAGAGAGATACCCCTATTTAATTTCTCCCCTCACAAGAAAGATAGTTGGTGTTTATCAAGTGAAAACTAGGGTTTTCCCCCTTGCTCCAAGCATTAATTCATATTCTTAAATTTAGCCCTAAAGACCCCATAACCCAAGTAGGAATAGGCACTGGGAATCCTTGTGTCGGTCAAAAATCACAAAAAATTTCAAAATTTCCCTCTCTTTTATTTTTCTAAATCCTTCAAGATAAGCCGCTAGGGCTAGATAGTAGGGTTGAATTCAAGTAGAGCATTTCTTGGGTAGACGTTGGAGCTTGATTAGCTTGAATTCATCTTTGTTGATCCTTTTCACTCAAAATCTAGCACTTCATATGGTTGAATTTTCCCTAGTCTGGCTAACGTCACCCTCCCTAAGCAACTTGTGCCCTAGAAAAACCCTAACCTTAGCTAGGGCTTCAACTTATGGCTCAATTTGAAAGTTTGCCTTCTCTTTTGTTGATTAAATCATTTGCAAACCTTTTCCTTGGTGCTTGTATGCCTAGGTACTCCTTGGTTGATCTATATCTTTAAACCCTAGGCCACACATGTCTCTTTGAGTCTTTAGGGCTTCTTATATGATATGTAGCTCCTGCACAAAGGAATTGTGTCCTTTCCCATTGAAGAAGAATCTTTACCTAGCCCGTCATTTACATCACCTTGAGCTATCTAATGTAGAACATCCTTGGGCGAATACTAGGAAGCCTACCTAGTCGTGTAATTCCACTAAAGAGTAGGAGGAAGATTTCTAAGGTGACGGTGGCAATCCACCTCATTATCGCAACAAGATTTGACCTTCACCTTGTCAGGCCTCTCACAAGGCCTGCTAGATTTTGAGGCGATAGGCTCTGTCAACAGAATCCCTCTCTGCCCTCATTGAAAGACAAGATTCATCAACAAAGTGGTTGTTGACCATCTCTAAGCCATTTGTGAGAAAAGTACCATGTCTAGGGCTTTAGCTCTATAGATCCATTTTGTTTCTAAATATGTAGTTTGTTAGAAGTAGGCATAATTTGTTTAGGGGAAATGGCTCTACCTAGGATGCTATGGAGTGGTCTAATTAAAGTGCTAAATTTAACATTTTTGTTGTTAGGAGGGTGAAATATTAATCTCATGACCTTAACATTCTTGTAATCTCTTATTGGTTTTGTCTTTGGCATCTTTTATCTTTAACCTGATAGGAGTCCACGAGTCACTTTCAAATGTAAGGCATTCGATTTTACTTCATCATCATCATGTGTGCCAGTAAACTCAAGATATAGTTCAATAGATCTCTTATCCATGCTAAGAAGGTTGAGACATTCATTGTACCATCAAACTCTTGGAAGTTAATTTTCTAGGTCTTGTTGATGAAGTTTATGTCGAGGAACTTTCAATATTCTTTTTTTGCTAACTTTTTTTTTAACTTTCAATGTTTTTCCTTCTATTATAAATGATCTTCTCGCTTTGCTCCTCCTTGGATATTCTATTATTCTATTTATGGTTTGGGATTATATGGTCACAACCTCCATAATTTTTCAATTCAATCATGGTTCTCATATGTACCTTGTGAGGTTCACTCGTTATCATTTCTAGATATATACCTTTTGTTTCTTGTTCTTGCTTTGTGGTTGGGGTGGGGAGCATTGGACTCCGATATCAGTTGTCACAGATCCATCCCACTTCTGCAACCCATTTTGGGATGAGAAAACATTAAGGTTATCATGATGTGTATCTAGGGAGAGTCTTGGAGGAAGTGTTGATTAACTACTATGCTAGGAACCCTTGACTGTTCAATATAGGCATGCCCAACATCAAACCTTCTAGGTAGTAGCGTCTTACCTAGTCAGTGGCATGTGATGTTCATTGCTTGACACCTTCCAGGAATGGGTCTTACCATTTAATAGCTTCAACAAACTTATGACACCTATGGTGATTTCTGTCATTAATGAAAATGCCAGCACTCATATGTAGGCTGGCCTGCAACTAATGTGAGTGGGCTTACCTTACCCTTGTATAGGGTGACCTACATATGATACCCAACTGGCTCTTTGTTAGTGAAATCGGTCCTGCACATGGCTTCTGTGTTTGGTGTGGTTTCTCCCGACTAAAATATTTCTTCTTTCCAATGCAATTATACTTTTACTTAATATTCATAGTATTGGCCAAACCATATTTTCTGTGGTTTGTGGTCCTTTATTTGTAGTTGTGACAATTCCTTCAAGCAGCTGCTCTACTTCTTCATTGACATACTTTGTTTATGTTTTTCATTTAGTTGTTGAAGTCATGTTACGCATGTTGAATGTTGAAGGTCACTAGAAAAAAATGGAAATATTTTCCCTATATTCTACATGTGATTATTGCTGATATTATCGGCTTGGGGAATGACTCGTGACATAAAGCGATACTGACAACATATTGCCAATAAATGTAATGCCATATGGTAGAGGGTAATTTCTTGCCATATCCAGGGGTTTGACCCTTTAATTAATTTGAAAGTGTAATGAAGCTATATATACCACTTGTTAATTCTTTTAATCTTGTTGAAAGTGAACCATATTGTCTTTGAGTTTGCACCTTTGTGTTTTGTAGAGAGGTCTTTTGATCTTGTTGAAAGTGAACCATATCATCTTAGAGTTCCTCCCTTTGTTTTGTTTTTTCTAGAGAGGAGGAGGAGGTTGCACTGTCCCTGGAACTTGAAAATGCTCCCAAAGTGGCCACAAGAAACACTTACATTCAACGCATAACAGAGCTTATAAAGAATAGTAAAAAGCAAGATGCAGACATAGCTCGCATTATTCATGACACACAACAACTTCAGAGAGAAAGCAATGCCACCCAAGATCGTCTTCACCGGACTTATGCTATTGTCGATGAGATTGTTTTCAGGTGGATTTATGCTATTCTTGATGAGATCATTTTTAGGTAGATTTGAATTGAGATTCATGTAATTTCTTGCAGAAACAACTACTCAAATGTTATGTTGAATTTGCTCTGTTGTTTGCAGGGATGCAAAAAAAGATCCTGTATGTCGACAAGTATACAGGCTTTTAACCAGCATACATCAGAATTTCAGTGAAACTTTTGAAAAGGTGTTTAGCATTGATAAGGTCCATCGAGAAATTGCAGAATACGAGGCTAAACTGGAAGCCATGCAAAGGTCGCATCTAGATGTATCGAAAGTGCAGGTTGATCTTGATACTATCTGGAAAGAAAACGAACTGCTTGAGAAACAGCTCCAAAAATAAAGTAAAGTTGGTTCAAAATTCAAATGATTTAATTTCTTTGTGATTTGCTAATTGATTTATTATCTGGATGAGTTCCTAACTTCCTACTTAAACTTAACTTGGAAGGCAACACAAGGTTCTTTGTTCCAGTAAGTACTTTTTTCAGTTCCCGAATTCCAGGTTAAAACTAACAGCAGATGCCAAGATCACGGAGATGATGTGTCCTTGCATTCCAAACTTGTGTCATCCAGTTGTATTGGACATGGTCTAATCTCCCATTCTCGTGGATTCATGATGTACCACAATTTATTCTTTTGTATGACCTGCAACTTGCGAGGTGGAGATCATAATACATGTTTCCTTTTGATCTCTACCTAGAGTGAGAATTAGCGGCCCCATTGTTATTGTCTACTCAACAATGTGTATTGTTCAAATTCTTTTTAAAAGACAAAAGTTAAAACACATCTCCTGTGCGTGTCAAACTTGGTTATGACATGTTTGACTCATGAGTTTTAATGCCAAGCAATTGAATCGTCAAGCCCAAGCCAAAAACTAGCTGGGCATCACTGAAAAAAATAGGGAAAAGGGGCCATCGCCCTAGCCAAGCCTGGCTACTCTGATTTGCAGCTAAAAGTTTTCATAATTTTACCAGCATTGCATGTAAACGGAGCACATGGTTATCTTGCAATGTCCTGTTGATAATCGTAATTTCTTCAGTATTCCTTCAATTGATTGGGAAGGTTTCGTTACTCATCAAAGGCTTGGGAAGCTACTACCATAGTAATATCAATGGTAACTTATCTAAGTACTCTAAAGCATCATGGGAATCTGGGGAAAAATTCAAGCACTGGATGTAAAGCCAAGATAAGCTTTGATTATGTGTCAGAAAATACAGCATGACGTCAATTCATAGATGCCTAACTTAATCATATCTATTTATGTCAGTTCTAAATTAATAACTTCTGGAAGAGGAAAAGTTGTAACTCTTCAGGGATGATGATGCCACTATTCACCAACTCACAATTTTTCTTTGCTATATGGTCAAAAGCATTTACCGTTCCTACACTTCTGCTCCCTACTTTGGAAACACTGGTTCAACAACGTTAAGATTGACCAATAATGTAGTGTAGGGAATAGATCACATCAAGGGACTTATGTTGGGTAGTGGCCATGTTATCAAGGGTCGAATGCATCCAAATTGCATACGGTTATGTAAGTTTGTAAATACCAGAAGAGGAGAGCGATCTATATGTTAGTTTGAGTTGAATGAACTAATTTCTACCTTAAACTATGTAAGTTGGGAAATTGTATCTCACTTGCTAATTGATAACAAATTGATGGTGTAAATGAGTGTGTACTCTTCAATACATAATGTTTCTTGAGATTGACTGAGGACTTTTATCAGCATGGTAACATACTCTCATATTTATGTTAGAGTGTCAGTCCACAATGATGTAGTATGACGTTGTCTACCCAAAAGTCAAATTTGCCCGGACAACCAAATGTCGCTGGAATCGTCATTTTTTTTCAGAAAATCTGACAGTAGGAGTGCTTGAATCCCGTATTTGATGGTGTAAATGGATTCAGTATCATCAAAAACTCCTGGGGCACTCAAAATCTTTAAGCTTGACAGCTGTAAAAACTCCTGGGGCACTCAAAATCTTTAAGCTTGACAGCTGTAACCGGGATTTCCAAAATTTTCCGCTAGATTTTATCAAAATCGCGCAAGAATTTCCATTGTTTTCCAGACAAATTCGAAGCCTCGTTAGACTAAGCAATGTATTATTATTTTCAATTTTAATTACTCCCTTTCAAGGTTGGGAATATATAAATCAATTTGTGTACTCTTAATTTAAATAGAATGCTTATTACTTGAGTTTAATTTTGCAATATTTTTTCGAACTTTCAAAGCTGTTCACAATAAGATGAATAATATGATGAATATAGACACATTGATTATTCTAAATGGTAAAGATTGATTGGATTATCGATATAAAATTTTATAAAATTAAAATAAACATTTATCTGATTATTTATTGTAGCTCCAAAAGTCATCAGTAATGATGACATAATGCCTCGTATGCACATCATCAATGGAGCATTAGTACTACCATGCCTTGGCGAGTCATTTTCTCTTATGCATAAGTTGGTCCAAGCCTTGGCTAGAAAGCAATATAGGGATAATCGATTCAAATTAATTTGCACCAAAGCTCTTTGATGCTATTACTTCAAGAGAAGGATGCCTTCATGCATAGGGAAGGAGCAACATCGTGATTTTTGCTTGAGATCTTTGTTCAAACCTTTCATTTTTAGATGCAAATGAACAATTTGATTATCTTTTAAAGTATTTAAAAAAGTTGCATCCACTATCTCCCTTACAAATGAAATTTAGTGATGTGAGCCAAATATGAGATCAATCCTCTTAAAAATGGATGGCTCGATGGTTAAATGATAGGGCAATGCGTGGGAATTTCAATCATCCGTGAGTCCTAATTCCTTAAGTCCAATTCATGATGTAATTGTTAGGCATTATGATTTGATAAGAAAAATAATATGAGAAGAAGGTTCATATGTTATGCTTAATGTCAATTCACTATATGAATAATCACATATAATGTTTTAGATGTTGGTTTTTGTTCTTGTAAAGTATGTTGATGTAAGGTAAATGTGAAATATGTACCCTTATTGATGATAACTCATTTTTTGTTATCAATCTTTCAACATGGGAAGTCATCTTGATGTATACAAACACATCCCTCCTTTAGATATCTATCAATATTCTAGGTTTATTTATCACAATTAAGTGGCATCGTTAGATATCTTAGATATTAAATTGAAGTAAGAATGATTTAAAACCAATTGCTTGTGCTTCAAATTGTTTTGAATCAATTACATAACATTGATTGTAATATGCTAGGGAGTTGAATAGTGCACTTTGAGTTGTCTTTTCATGCATATCCAAATCAAGCACTTCTAGGAGATATTGCATGTGTGTTGTTGAAATATATTACCTATGCTCGGGACTTGTTCATAGAGAAGAAATGGATTTTTGGCATCTCAAGTCGGCCCTTATTAACTACACTAGTCAACCTCAACTAGGGCTAATTAGCTCTCACACAACTACTATAAATTGGGCATCCTTTATCATCATTTCGGCCACCAAGATAAGTAACTTTCGATTTGCAATCTCAAGAGAATTTGGGCATCTATTACAAGCTTGCTCACAGGTGCGAAGAAGTTTTTCTAGGGATCATTTGATTGAAGTTTGACTTCATTCAAGGGATCGTTGCTACAGTGACTTGGGATCTCGTCTATCTCTGTTTTGACACATCCTTTGAGGCCAAAAAGTGCAGAGACAAACTCGCTCTCTTTTTTGACACCTTTTTGAAGTTGACCGGGGCCTTCTTTGGCATTATCTTCTCCACAGTTAGTTGAAAAATTACAGTGGGAACTTCAGCCCTCCATTATAGTGACATCAAGCCTAGTTTTTGGGTCTATATTGTGGACAGTTCAGTGGTAACTTCGACCTTCCTTAACATAAACTTTAGGCCTAGTTTTGGGGCTATATTGTGGAAAATTCTTTGATAATTACAACAGTGACTTCAAGCCTATATTTCGACCTTCTAGTGCAAACCCTACTTGTTAATAAACATGGAATTTATGAGCAGACTTTGATTGATTTGTTGGAACATTTTGATGTACTTTGATGAATAGAAGCTCTTTCTCATAAGGAGAGAATTTTGGGTTTTCCTCTGAGTGGGTTTTGCCCTAGTTGTGAGCCTAATCTTTGTGTCTCTTGTCTCTTGCTTATTGTCTATTGTTCATTGTCTTTTGTGACCTCTATTTACTGCTCTTGTTGAAGAATCATTTGTTGAATTTTTTCATGTATATCTACTTGTTGATGGAAGGATAAAGAAGTAATTGCTTATATCAATAGAAGTAGTTATCAAATTGTGAAAAACTATTCTAGTCATCACAACACTAGAATTTCAACATGGTATCAGAGTTGTTGGGAACAAAAAGAGCAGAGAGATGATCTTAAAGAGCACTTGAAAGACACATGAAGATCATCCTAAAGAGCATTTAAAAGTTTTGGGGTTTTGTCCTACATTTTCACCATGAATTCTTCATTCATGAATATTGAAAGCAAGCTTGAAGAAGCCATTAACCACAGGGTGTGGAAGGCAAAAGTTGAAATCATTCTTGAATGAAACAAATTCTTGGGGATTGTCACAGGTAAAGTCACTGAACTATTTGATCAAGCAAGAATGGAAAAGTATCATGAAGATGATATTTTGGCAAGAAGCATCATTAAGGATCATTTGATTCCCTATATTGTTGAACACAAGATCGCCAAGGCTATGTACGATGACATCATTGCATTATACACCATCAATAATGTGAATCAATCTATCAATCTAAGAGGTCAACTTCATAACATCAAGATGACAAAGAATGACATGGTGGCATCACATTTCGTCAAAATATCTCAAAGTAGAGACCAACTCAAAGCCATTGATGAAGAAGTATCAGATAAGGAATTGGTAGTTGCTGCTTTGGGTGGTCCCTCTAGATCTTGGGACTCATTTGGTTCGGGTATTAGCATTAGAGATAAAGCTCTAACCTTTGACAAGTTGTGGGCAGCATGCACTCAAGAAGAGTCAAGACTCTACTCTAGAGGAAATTGAATATCCAAGTGTAGAAGCATTTGCAGCTCATGTTAAGGGAAACAAGAAGAAGAACCCAAATTTTGGCAAATTCCAAAGAAGTGTTGGTAAAAGACAAGGTCCTAAATCTACTTCAAGAAAGGATTCTACATCTCATAGAAGATCTCCTCTTCCCTCTCTCCAGATAGAAGAGATGAAAGAGATAGAAGAGATAAAAGAGATGGAAGAGATAAAAGCGATAAAAGAGATATGTCCAATATTCGATGCTTTCGTTGTCAAGTCTATGGTCATTATCAAACTCAATGTCCTCAAAGGAATCAAAGAGATGACTATGAAAGGGATGATGATCGTAAAAGAAGTAGAAGTCATTATGCATCTGTTGTAGATCTAAATGAGCCATATTAAAAAAGAAGGCATAGGAGAAATGATTCTGAATCAGAACACTCATTCTAGCATAATGAGGATGTTGTTCAAGACTATTGGGTTTATGAATTGATTGATGTTAAGGCTGATTTGTAGGTTGAATTCTATAAGGACTCAAGACCAAGAGGAAGTTGTCATGATCTCAAAGCTAAGTATCTTGTGTTTCTCTTGTTATTTCAATTAAGACTAACATTGGAATGGCTATGATTTGTAAAACCCGAGGTTGGGTTTGGAGAAGAAAATCTAATGAACCTAAGCCTAATTCTTTGTTGATAGTATGGACTTGTTAATAAATATGTGGTTTTGTTGATGATGTGGACTCATGATATAGAGTTCTTAATGATGTAAATATGAACTCTTTGATGTTAATGATGTGGATGATGATATGGTCTCCTTAATGATGTTGGTGTTGACCCTTTAATAATGTGTACACTATGATGTTGAGAAAATGTACTCCTTGTTGATGATGAATAATACTTGCTAACAATGATTGATGACGTGAATGATATGATTGGACTCTTTGATGATGATCTAAATTTATACTCACTCTTTGATGATGATGATGATGATCTAAGTTATGATGATGTGGACTCATTAATGATGTTGTTGATGGTAATGTGGACTTATTGATGACATGGACTCGATGATGAATTAGACTAGATTTTTTGATGATGATAACAATATGGACTCCTTGATAATATAAGATGATATGTACTACTACTTGATGGTGATGAAGATATGGACTTGATGATGGTGATGATGATTTGATAATGATGACTCCTTGATAATGTTGATGATCTAGACCTAATGATGATAAGACTCCTTGATGATGATGAAATAGACTTGTTAATGATGTAGATTCCTTAATGATGTGGACCCGTTAATAATGCAGTCTCCTTGTTGATGATGATGATGTGGACTTGTTGATGATATATACTTCTTGATGATGTTGAGGATATGGACTCAGTTTCTTGATGTTAATGATGATGTGGAAGGCTAAGATCAAGAGGGAGCTCACACACTCTTAAAGATAAGTATTATCTTGATTATTTCTATTAATTATTTGATTATGAGTCTCTTGGCTTGTTGGGTTCTTCTTGTTCTTCCATAGCTTCTTAGTAAGGTTTACAGGTACATTATGAAGGCTGCTAAGGTATGGCATATTTTTGAAAATGATGAAAGAACAATGTGACAAGAAGACATGTAGTTAGAGGGAGCAAACAAGATCAACCTGATTGAAGCTTGTTCTCATAAAGGTGGCTAGAAGCTTTGAAGACCGATGTTGAACTAGATATGCTAAAGATGGGCCTGGGATTCTTGTGTAGGAGGGAGCTGCTTTTGAGGCATGGGCCCAGTGATACCTTTGACACGATGGACTACATCTGATGAATGATTCAAAAAAGTTGCAAGACTATGATGTTGATTCATTGATTGGTTCATTGATATATATGTTGAAGTTTATTGTTATCAAATGGTTTTGATTATGGTCTGTTGGATTCTACTATGGTTGTTAATGCCTACTTCTGTGAGAAGCTACTTATTGTCTACTAGACTATATTATGGTTGTTGATGATTGCTTCTGTGAGAAGCCACTACTAAGGTCTACTATTATCTGATGATAGCTGCTGATGTTTGCTTCTGAAAGAAGCCCTGACTAAAGTTGAACAAACAATTGAATTTTATCCATCATGGCTACATTTTTTTATGATGAATTGGTTGTTAGTTGTTTATATGAAGAAACTGGAATGAATGAGAATCTCCTTGAAGAGGGAGCACTCATTACATAGCATCATATTATGGACCATCTTATGTAGGTTGTGTGTCAAGAGACATTGTTGTCTGGGAGATGTATTGATGATTCCTCTTGTAGGTTGTGTGTCGAGAGACATTGTTTTCCAGGAGATGTATTGATGCTTCCTCCTATAGGTTGTGTGCTAAGAGACATTATTGCTTGATAGATGTATTGATAATTCCTCCTGTAGGCGGTGTACCGAGAGACATTGTTGTCTGGGAGATGTGTTGATGATTCCTCCTATAGGCGGTATCCCGAGAGGCATTGTTATCCGAGAGATTATTGATGATTCCTCCTGTAGGGGGTGTGCTAAGAGACATTGTTGTTCGTTTTGATGATTCATCCTATAGGCGGTGTGCTGAGAGACATTATTGTCTGGAATATGCATTGATGATTCCTCCTATAGGCTATGTGTCGAGAGACTTTGTTGTTCGGGAGATGCGTTGAGATGGATGTTATGTATCTAACCTTCTGATGAGATCGAGAGAGATAAACTTGGATTGTGTTCTCTTCCTTAAGTTGTGGCCTGAGATACCTATGGATTGGTCAGGAAGATTGGTCTTGAGAGAGAATGAAAAATTACCTCCCTAGCTAAGAGGTAGTGTTGAAATATATTAGCTATGGTCGACATTTTTTCATTGGAAGAAATGGATTTCTGGCATCTTAAGTTGACCCTTATTAACTCCACTAGTCAGCCTTAAGAAAACATCATGTCAACCCTACTAGGGCTAATTAAACCTCACACAAATACTATAAATTGGGCATCGTTCATCATTGTTTCAACCACCAAGATAAACGACATTCGATCTGCAATCTCAAGAGAATCTGGGCATCTATTACAGGCTTGCTCACACATGCAAAGAAATTTTTCTAGGGATCATTTGACTGCTGTTTGACTTCATTCAAGGGCTTGTTTCTACAGTGACTTGGGATTTCTTCTATCCCTATTTTGACACGTCCTTTAAGGCTGAAAAACGCAGAGACAAACTCGCTCTCTTTTGTGACACTTTTTTGAAGTTCACTGAGGCCTTCTTTGGCATATCTTCTCCATAGTTCATTAACAAATTACAGTGGGAATTTCATCCCTCCATTACGGTGACATCGGGCCTAGCTTTTGGGTCTATATTGTGGACAGTTCAATGGTGACTTCAACCTTCCTTGACAAAAACTTCAGGCCCAGTTTTGGGCCTATATTGTGGACAGTTCGTTGATAATTACAACAATGACTTCAAGCCTATATTTCGGCTTTCTAGTTCGAACCTTACTTGTTGAATAAAAGTGGAACTTATTAGCAAACTTTGATTAATATGTTGGAACATTTTGATGTACTTTCATGAACAAAATCTCTCTTATAAGGAAATAATTTTGGGTTTTCCCCGAGTGGGTTTTTCCCTGGTTGTCAACCTAAGCTTGGTGTCTCTTGTCTCTTACTTATTGTCTAGTGTTCATTGTCTACCATGATCTCTATTTCTTTCTCTTGTTGAAGAATCATTGGTTGAAGTTTTTCATGTATATCTACTTGTTGATGAAATGGTAAAGAAGTAATTGTTTATATCAATAGAAGTAGCTATCAAATTGTGAAAAACTATTCTAGTCATCACAACACTAGAATTTCAACGTGTGTGTGCACCTTAAGCCTTAAATAATTCAATTTACCCTAGGTACCATCCTCAAAATGAGAGAAAGTACTCAGTGGCTTCCTCGGAAAATGCATTACACTAGAAAAATAATGTATGTGTGTGTGCACGTGTGTGTAATACTACAATATAACACACACAAGCACATATATTCCATAGACAAAAGAGTAGTGTAGTTTTTTTAGTAAGAAAAAACCAATACATTTAGTAAATTGCATAAGGCAACATATGAACCATCCAGGGAGCTACTCCACTAGCATGTCACAAACACAAAAATAAAATAAAATAAAAAAATGTGTCATATGACTCTAATACCTAGAGTCCACAATAAAAAACATGACTATCTGAAAGTTTTGTAAATAGAAAAAGGATGAGTACCACTCAATACCAACTGTAACATGCCAAAATAAACAATAGAAAATTGTCCTTAACAATAGATAAGGAAAAACAAAAGAGAGAAAAAGGTTAAAGGAAGGGAAATGGATGGTTAGGAGAAGCCACTTATCCTTATCCTCCTTTACATCAATCAGATTAACCTTTATTTGAACCCTTGCTTTTTTGATTGTTTGTTTTTGTGTTGTGTTCTTTGAAGATGTGGGTGAAACAAACAAACTAGAAGCTTGCCCTCATTTTCAATATTTGATTCATTATCTCCATTGTCCTCATTTTTTGTATATTAGAAATTCCATTTACCCTATCATTACATCATTGAGGTCTTACATTCTTTAAGATCCACTCCCTCCTCTCTATTTCTATCATAAGCATGGTTGTTATGGATGATAACTCTGTGAAATTATTGGTGCTAGAACCCAATATAAGAGATAAAAAAAATGACATGAGAAGAATTCAAACGAAGGCATCCTCCTACTAGACACTTCCCTAGATTGTCAACGAGGGTTGTATCAAATAAGCATCATGGTTGACATTCATAGATCATCAATGGATCAATATACATCTAATCGGGTCCCTTAATCGGGCATTTGTACTCTTCATAGCAATAAATAATTCCACAAAAAAAGTTTTTCAGGAGAAAATAAACATTTTTGAAAATCTCTAATTACAAGAATACCATATGGCCCATTGAAGTGTATTGGAAATATCAAGCAGTCTCTAACAAATTTATCTTTGAACTATTATGTGAATGTTATGACCAAGGAATCCACTTCAACATGTCGTTTCACCCTTGCACAAAGTTCTAGTAGTTGTCCATATTAGTGCAAAATGGAAACTAACAAACAAATGATTAATAGTCTCTTCTTGTTGTCAACGTAGGATGCACCACCTGGGACCATTTTTGGGGAAAGTTCCATGATGGGATCTTATTTGATAAGGTGTTGATTTTTGTAGCTCAAATAGGTACCTCCGCACAAGACTAACTGTTAAGATATGTGGAAGTTGTCCAAAGTCTTTACCTTAGTAATTCACTTTAATTCAAGGAATTATTAAAATGAAATCTATTTTATTAAAACGAGTTTAATGTCTATTAAAATGTAAATTTCTTGCATTAGTGAATTAGATGAATCTAGATCATTGATCTAGACATAATCTCAATCATCAATCTTATTGAGAGGTCAAAGTTACAGAGACTTAGTCATCAATGCTTATTTGATTCGTTCGATAACTTAAAATTATAAAGGCAAGACTAGGTGAAGAGGATAGACACATTGAGTGATTGAGACACAAAGCACAACTACTCAAGGAGATCTTGGTAAGGGTGATAAAGGAGTTTCATATAGTGATCAGGTTCAGAGAAGACAACAAGGAGTAAGCAGCTGAAGACATTAACCCGCACACAAGTTGTACAATAGGTCGTATGCAAGTTGTCCAGGGGGAAGATTTACAGGCCATATAGCAATCTTGTGATCCATACAATAGTGGCAAGCATGTCATACAACTTCTGCAAACAACAAACATGTTAAGGGGTAATTCAATAGATTTTTGAAGGGTCGTACATGTCATACAAGTGCTCAAAAAGATTTTGAATCCCAGTAAGGGAGCCCTTATAAGCTTTGAAGTTATTTTAATGAGAAGTTGATTTAAAGGGATAAAATATTTATGTATGCATTTGTGAAAATTGGTTTCATTTGCTTTTGTTGTATTTTGTCAATTAAAAATTTCAGTTTGAGAATTTTATTTAGTGAGCTAAATTTAACATTTACTTTAGCAAGGAAATCACTAGTAAGTAATTTCCCTCAAATCTAAAAAATGGTAGCAACAAGTTTCAAGTTTGAAAATAGATTGGATGAGGAATCAAACTTTCTCTTTGAGAAAGCAATGAGTGTTTTTAAAGGAAAATGATCTTTGGAAAATTGTTAACCAAGTAGTTCCTTTATTAGCAGATCAACAACAAATGGAAACTCATCAAAAGGAAACCAGAGCTCAGCGGGTGATCTTGAATGCAGTGAAAGATCATTGCATTCCTCGCTCGTTTGAGAAACAATCGACTAGAGAAATGTTCAACGCTCTAGGGAGTCTTTTGCGGCGCGAAAACATGAATATGAAGATGATATTGAGGAATAAGCTCTGATCCGTATAGATGTCTGAATCTAGAAATATTACTAGCTAATTCATGAGGATCACTCAGATACATGATTGGCTTGTAGCAGTAGGGGAGAAAGTGACCAATGCAGAGCTAGTTAATATGACACTAAATGCTTTTTCAAAGCCTTGGGAACCATTTGTCAAAGGGTATTTGTGCTCAGGAGAAACGTTAAGGGAATTTTGAAGTACAAAATGAGTCTTCTAAGGAAAAAATATGAAATAATAGTAAATTAATAAAATAAGAGTTATGAATTTTTAAAGAAAAATAAAGGAAACTACAATTTTTATTGTATTTTCGGCTTTTCTTTTTATAAGTTTACTCAAATGTCAAGTGTAAACACTCGTTGGATGCGGAATTAAATTCCACATCCAATAGATATTCACTTTACCTACTTTTAAGAGGACCCACATTGAAAAAAAAATACATATATAAAAAGAAGTGTGTTATACTTTTTTATTATCATTATTATCGCGTGCGCGCACGCGCACACACACACACATATATAGTGTAATTCTATTTTAATCACACATGATGTAATCTCAAATAAATTAGATGCATCATTAAGATACCTATGACAAAGGTTGATGTTGGGTTGATCTTTTTTAGTTTATGGATATTCATTAGGGGACTTTTGAAGTCTAAAACGGGTCTCCTAAGGAAATTATAAAATAATAGTGGAAATAATAAAATAAGATTTGATTACGTAATCAAATTTTAGAGGGGAAAAAAACTATTTTTTCAAGTCATATTTTCAACTTATCTCCCTATGGGTTTACTCCAATTTCGAGTAGAAACACTCGTTGGATGCAGAATTTGATTCCTCATCCAAGGAGTACCCATGTTGCATACTTTCAATGGACCCTACTACATGAAAAATGATAAATACATAAAAAAAAATGTGATTGCATCCACGTTTTTTTCATGTATTTCTCATTTTTCGTGTAGAAGGGTCCATTGAAAGTATGCAACATGGGTACTCCTTAGATAAGGAACTAAATTTTGCACCCAATAAGTACTCCCGCTCAAAATGTGAGTAAAACCTTAGGGAGATAAGTTGAAAATAAGAGTTGAAAAAAAGTTTTATTATTTTATTATTTTTAATCTTTTTACTTTTTTTTTTTCCAAAAATGGTGAATCATCCGCCATGGTTGACATCATTATCTTGAATCCTATTGGTTCTTATAAAGTTTATTTTGGCTGTACAGTTTTCTTAGGAGGCTCATTTTAGACCTCAAAATTCCCCTAATGCATGTTCTCTTTTTGTTTTCCTTGTAATCTTCTACCAATAAGGTTCCTTGACACCCATTGCTACTTAAATAAATTGTTCACAAGTAATCTAAGTTGTGTTAAATGCCAACATTCACATTCAAATCCTGTTTTGATGTAGTAATCTCGACTTCTCTTAGAATTGTTGCCAATTCTCATTCTATTTTTTTTCTCAACTTAGGCTTGTCATGTCATCGAGTTGTAAACTTGCTTTATATTAAAAGATTTATTTAATACCAAAATATGGACATACACATACATCAAAACCTTAGATTAGTTTTATTTCAATGTTATTTTTATAGTGAAAAACCCTCTTTATTTTTTATTTTATTAATAATTAGATAGTTTTTTATAAAGAATATGATCCATGTGGATAGTGGTGGCCACCTGCCTATTCCACATAGACCTCCAATCGGTTTCATCTGTTCCCTTGTTTATTTCAGTATTTACTATTTTTAGCAGTTTTTTGGGACCTAAGCTTCCGGAGCAGTTTTGACCCCTTAAACGACGTTTTTTTAGGTCCGCAGCAAGCCCATAGCCATAGGAAAGGGCTTGCCACAAATCCTATAGTACTTAGAGAGACCTTTCCAATAAGGTATTGTACGTGCCAAATGAAGATAATATGACCAAGGTACGACCTTGGGAAGTTGGTTGCCCACCTAACCCCAACAGGGCCCACAAACTCTTGGCATTCCATCTGTTGGGGTTAGGGTTTTAGTTGTTTATGTTTTTCCCTTCTTATTCAATAATAAATAAGCCCTTGAGCCTCATTGTAAAATAGTTCAGAGGCATGTAGCCACCACATCTCTTCTCAGATTTAAACTACCATCGCCTAAGCTAGTTTATTTCCATTTTGTTTGTAAACATATTTCAGTATTCTTATATTAATGAAATGAAGTGTTATTTATGTTGCATCTTTGTATTTATGGTTATATCTATAATTTTTTGTGTTCATGTTTAAGTTCGTATCAGTGGTATCAGAGCGGTCTGCTCTTTCTCTGTTTTTTTTTGCATGTCCCCAACAAGGTTAAGGTATAAAGAGTTAGGGCTAGATCTGGTTGAACCTTTGCAAGTCTAGCCTCACAATCCCCGATGGCCTCCCATGGCAGAAGAAAATAAAGATGAGGGGGTAGGAAATCCTTTCAAAATATTGCTCGAGGTAGTCCTTGAGCGACAAAGGAATGCGATGATGGATAACTTTGCCTAGATCCTTCGACGACTACCCACAAGGGACGCATCTTCATTTAGCAGCCACTCTGGAGACGCCACTCCTTTTAAGGTACAAGTTAACTTTGATATTCCCATATTTGAGGATCAGATAGATGCAGACATTGTAGATAAATGGTTGAATTTTTTGGAAGGATATTCTTTAGTACATGACTTTTCCAATCGGGAAAAGATTACTTTTGCACTTCTTAAAGCCTCCCCACATGTCAAGGACTGGTGGAAAACCTACTGTGAATAAAACGACGAGAGGAAATCCTTGCTATTTTTAGTCTCAACCACTTGGGATTATTTCTGAGACACCATCAAGGAACAATATTACCCTGTTGGGAGCTATGAAGATAAATACATAAAGTGGACCACGCTACAACAGGGAAGGGACCAAGATGTGTCAGAGTTCACAATTTTATTTTATTTTATTTTTTATTTTTATTTTTTATTTTTATTTTATTTTATTCTTATTTATTTTTATTTTTATATTATTTTATTTTTATTTTTATTTTTATTTTTATTTATTTTTATTTTTGTTTATTTTATTTATTTTTAGTTTTTATATTTTTATATTTATTTTTAGTTTTTTTATATATATTTTTTTTTTTTTTTTTTTTATTTTTTTTCGTACCCTCCACATGAAGTTGGGTATCAAGGATTCTGAGTGGAATTTGGTACTCAAGTACCATGATTGTCTACACTAGTACATCCAGGACAAGATGGAGTTCCCAGACATCTTCTCGCTCGGCATGGCATACCAAAACGTTGTCAAGATCTAGCATAAGTTATAAATTGAATAAGCAATACTTTGGATTTGTGAATCTGAAGCAAGGAAAAGGCGCCCCCAAACCACAGATCAAAGGCCAAAGCCAAGGTGGGGCGACGTCGGACAACCCGCCAAACCCGCAAGAAAAGAACAACACCATGAAGATAAAGAAGAACATAGGAAAATGGTGTGAGTTCCATAAGAGCTCCACTCACAACACAAGTGAGTGTCGGGCCAAGCAGTCATTGGTTGTTGAGCTGAAGGCTTCCGAATCAGAATCATGTTCCCACTCTCAGTTAAAACCCGACAAAGGGAAGCAGATCATTGACGTGGATCCCACTACCACCGTGGCCACCACCAAGATCCAGAAGAAAATCCAAAGGAGGGGGAACGCCTCTTCCACTCACAGATGTGGACGAAGGGTTCTCCACTGCAGTTCATTATCAACAATGGGAGTCAAAAGAACCTCATTTTAGTAGAGGTCGTGAAGCAGTTGGGCCTACCGACAACAACACATATGCAGTGGTACACCATCGGGTGGCTTCACCAAGGACGAGATCTTCATGTCAGCCAACAATGTTGCCTTCCATACATCATCAAGCCCTTCACGAATGAGGTATTGTTTGATGTTGCTCCTCTTGAAGTTTGTGATGTATTATTAAGGAAACCATACTTGTGGAAACGACATCTTGTATATGATTCTAGACCTCACTCTGTGATTATTACTTTGGAAAATAAGTTGTACAGGATATCGGAGGTAGCCCCACCTATCGTCATCTCTTTGATCACTGCAAAGCAATGCAGTAAGATCATTTCCAAGACCAGGAAATTTGTTTTCCTTATGATTCGCCCTCAGGACAAGAAGAAGGTTGTGGCCATGACTTCCAAACAAGGCTCCTTTGCACAGCAATGGAAGATGGACAAGGTCGTGGAGGAGTACAGGGACATTTTCGCCTCACCTATAGGGGTACCTCTGCATTGTCAGGTCAAGCACTACATCAATCTGACCCGGGCACACCGCTACCCAATGGATCGATCTATTGACGCTCTATTATAGAGAATGATGACATCAAGAGGCAGATTCAGGAGTTGTTGCAAAAAGGTCACATTAGGCCAAGCTCATCACCCTGTGGGAGCTCGATTGTATTGGTACATAAGAAGAACAGGACCTGGAGACTTTGTAGTGACTATCAGGGTGCTGAACAAGATCATTGTCCGAAATAGGTACCCAATCCCACGAACTGATGACATTTTGGACCAACTCAAGGGGGTCAAATATTTCAGCAAGATTGACTTGAAATTCGGCTATCACCAGATGCCTATCGAACCCTTTGATGTGTGGAAGACTGCCTTCAAATCCAAGGAGGGCCTTTTCGAATGGTTGGTCATGCCTTTCGGGTTTACGAATTCCCTCACAACCTTCATGAGATTGATGGACGACATCTTGCGACCCTTCACCAATTCATTCGTGGTGGTGTATTTAGAGGACATCTTGATCTTCAGCCAAAATTGGGAAGAGCACCTCCACCATATTCGATAGGTCCTTCAAACCCTGTGACAACACAAGTTGTGTGCCAATTTGGAGAAACACACTTTTGGCATGACCCAGGTTCAATATTTGGGATACATCATTGGTGAGTAGGATGTGGACTCAGCCAAAATACAAGTCATTCAGGACTGGCCAGCCCCAACCACTCTAACAGAGCTCCTTAGCTTTCTAGGTATTGCCAACTTCTATTGTAGGTTCGTGTTGGGGTTCTCTCATATCACTTGGACTTTAAGTTAAGTCACCAAGGGAGGAGCGAAATTAAAGTTTTTTTGGTCTGAAACCCATAAAAAGGCATTTTTCATGTTTAAGCATCACCTTTGCTTTGCACTAGGGCTCACATTACCAAACCTACAACAACCATTTGAGATTGAGACAGATGCCTCTCACTATGTTATTGGTGCAGTTCTTACTCAGTAGGGCATCCCGTGGCTTACCACAGTGAGACACTTCAAACACAGTTTGAAAGTATCCTACTTACGACAAATAAATGTATTCCATTGTGCAGGCATGCTGTCAATGGAAGCATTACATTCTGGGGAAGGAAACGGTCATCCACACAGACCACTGAATCTTGCAGTTCATATAGACACAAGGGAAGTTACAGAACGATCACCATCATAAATGGTCCACATACCTGCAACAATTCCATTTGAACATTAAGTACAAGAAGGGAAACACCAATAATGTTGCAGACTGCCTCAGCTGATTGCCATTCATGGCGCTGATCATTGTGCCCGAACCATGTGGGCACGAGACTTTGGGATGGCCGCATCTTCAGAAGAGCGATCCAAAATTCGGCAGCACAAACCAGACACTCTTGGAAGGGAAGCAAGTTCCAAATTTTCACCTCCAAGATGCATTGTTATGCCACTTGGGACACATGTGTTCCTTCAAGCGAGCGTGCCAAGATGATTTGGGAGGCGCACTATAGTCAGTTCATTGGACATTTCGGAGTAGAGAAAATAATGGCGGTATTGCAGAAGTATTTTTTTGGCCAAAACTTCGCCGGGATGTTGGGAAGTACATTAGATCATGCACTGCTTATGCCATTGCCAAACCAACCATCAAGAAGTGAGGACTATATACTCCTCTACCTACTCCTATTCGACCTTAGGAATCCATCTCCATGGATTACATGTTAGGCCTTCCTTATACTAAGCACAACAACAATTTTGTTTTCATGATCTTCGACAAATTCTCTAAGATGGCCATCATGGTGGCCTGTAAGAAGAGTATCACAACATAGACCAATGCTAAGCTCTTCTTTGAGTGAGTGTGGGTACACTTTGTGATCCCACAATCCATTATCTCATATCGGGGCAGAAGATTCCTAAGTGCATTTTGGTTAAGTCTCCGGTCGATGTTGGATACCAAACTCACTAAGTCTGCAATGTTCCACCCCCAAACTGATGGCCAAATAGAGGTTGTCAATAGGATGATCGTACACATTTTGCACATGTACAAATTGAAGCATCCGCGCACATGGGATGAAAGCCTCCCCTATCTCCATCACAATTACAACAGATATCTCCATAGCTCAATGGGCCATAGCCCCTTTCACGTAGGGCTGGGATTTCATCCATTATGTCCCATTAATGTGGCTGTACCATTTGCAGCTACTTAGGCAGATTCGGCTCAAGTCCAGTTCGAATCTGACAGGGCTAACAGCTTCATTGAGCGCATTCAACACATCCGCTAGTAGGTCCATGATAGATTGGACAGAGCCAATGCTAAGTACAAGCAACACCATGATCAGCATCAAGTGCCACACAAGTTCCAGGTGGGCGACAAAGTTTGGCTACATTTGCATAAGGAGCACCTCGCTGGACCCCACTGCAAGCTTCACCAGCTCCGATATGGTCCATACACCATCACCAAGTCTTTAGGGGACTATGACTTCGATATCAGCATCCCACCTTTCCTTGGTCTACACCAAGTGTTCAATGTAGTTCGCCTTCAGCCATACTTTCCACCATTGTTGGACACATCCAACATTGTAGAACAACTCACACCAACAGCGCTAAACTCGAACTGCATGGAACAAGCCACAACTGATCATCTCATGGACACACAGATCAAGAACACTCACCAACACAGGATCCATCTATATCGAGTTGTCAAAGCAGACCAACTCCTTCACTAGGGCAACTGGTTCACTATGGACCAGATTCAATAGAAATTTCCTCACCTCATGGAGGCTCTGCACGCAATGGGGACCATTGCTTCCTAAGGAGGAAGGACTGATCCAGGTGGATATTGGTGGCCACCTGCCTATTCCACCCAGACCTTCAGTCGGTTTCATTTGTTTCCTTGTTTCTTTTAGCATTTACTATTTTTAGCAGTTTTTTGGATCTTAAACTTCTAGAGTAGTTTTGACCCCCTAAATGGTGTTTTTTTAGGTCTGCAATAGTCCCATAATTGGGGCTTTCCGCAAATCCTGTAGTACTCGGAGAGACCTTTCCAACAAGGTATTGTACGCGCCAAATGGAGATAATATGAATAAGTTACGACCCAGGGAAGTTGGTTGCCCAACTAACCCCAACGGGGCCCACAAACTCTTGGCATTCCATCTCTTGGGTTTAGGGTTTTGGTTGTTTAGGGATTTCCCTTGTTATTCAATAATAAATAGGCCCTTGAGCCTCATTGTAAAACAGTTCAGAGGCATGTAGCCACCACATCTCTTCTCATAGATAAGCTTCCATCGCCCAAGCTAGTTTATTTCCATTATGTTTGTAAACATATTTCAGTGTTCTGATCATGGAAAATTTTAGGGGCGAATTTTCGCCCTTAGGGGGAATGAAGGGGTTTTAAATTTTTAGTGGGCGAATATTTTGTATCATAATACATTTT
>APFE030284102.1:88550-117212 GCA_000404065.3 Pinus taeda
TATATACATATTATATTATTGATAAAATCTCCTCCCATTTTTCCTATGTATCATGGGGATTAGCCCATTTATTATACAAATAAATTTAGAGTGGTTCTTAAAATTTTCTGTGATTCTGATATTAATGAAATGAAGTGTTATTTTTGTTGCATCTTTGTATTTATGGTTATACTTGTAATTTGTTGCGTTCCTGTTGAAGTTCGGATCAAAATATGAGGGAAACTTTAGTGAAATTAGTCAAAATCCATCACATTCTCATTTATGAGGTCGGGTAAATGTACTAAGGATTATGAATGTTAACATAGGCAAATATAGGTATTTACAATACAAATGATTCAAGGAAAAAAAAAATTAATATAATAATTTTAAAGAGAATAAAATGAATAAGCGTATATTTTGAAATGTAATATGGGTATATGTTATAATGGTAATTATAAATATATTAAGAGAATGATATATCAAGGTTAGGTGAAATAGTTTAGGTATAATAAAAAAGGGATTATTACAATGAAGGTATAAGCCTAAAAGAGGGTTAAGGTAAAAATATATGAAAGTGTATGAATTAAAAAGGAGTTGAATATCATTTTTGTATGACTAAGGTGTTTAAGGAAAAAAAATTGATGTGTATAATGGCTTTGGGTTTAAATTTACGGTGAAAGAGTTTATGTAAGGGTAATTGTGAAGCAATAATGAGTACATTAAGAGGATTAAAAGTAAATTTAATAATTGAAGTAGCCAAATGATCGTAGGACTAATTACAATGAGATGAAACAAAGTAGCAAATGATAAGGCTTAAGAATAAAAATGGGTTTATGGCAATGAGGATAGTCAGGATTTGGTAAAAATGCAAAAGATGGGAAAAATATATAGGAGGATATTTTGCATTACCATGGAACCTAGCATATTTTATGGAGTGTAAAAGTTTGGTTACCACCTTATCACCCATTCATCATGCTTGATAACTACAATGGAGGACAATGGAAAATGTGGTAAATAGTCTCATTATCTAACAACCAATAGTCAAAAATCTTAGAAAGTTAGGGTATGCTAATATTTTGTCTATCATACAGACATGTTGTTAATGTATTTTATATATTTGCCAAAGACAACAAATTTGTCGCATGAATTATTGTCAATATGTTGATCAACATAGACACAATGTAAAAGACCTTGATGATCCATGTAAATTCCCATCCATACCTTCAAATCCCATAAACATTAAAAACATATTGAATCACCTTTTGGACACTAGGTCATACATCATCCATTAAGCGTACTACATGATTGAATGTTTGAGGCATACCAATTATATCCTTCTTGTAATAAACAATATGGATTTATCAATATGTCTACATGCAATATATGTTACAATGTATTCATTTGGTCACGTTAAAATGTATTCATTTGGTCTAAGTTAAAGTTGTTGCATAATGAAGTGATACTAGCAACCACTTTAATGATTTTGCATGGATAGTGTTTTTCCTATGTAGACTCAGTGCATTCATTATTATTTTTTGATATTGGGTTTTGGACCAAATGCCTACTGATAACTAAATAGGAATAATTCTATCAAATTAACTAAAATATTGATATTTGACATAATGAATTTGAAGTTCAATATTATAAACATATTGAAAAAAATAAAGTTTCACATAACATGCTTTAGCTATGTGTCAAAAAATGAGTATCTCTGTTGTCTTTCACTTATATGTTTCACCGACTATAAATAACAATTGAGTAGATTGCTCTTGACTTTTAAAATCCATAAATCAAGCACATAGAATACTTGTAACTTAACACCCCAAATTTCTATATATGTCATTATTTCATTAAAAATTCCAACATATTTTTTGCATCTAAAGTTTCAACATACTAATTATCTCTTAAGTAAAGTCTTTAAATTTATTAATGTGCTAATTTAATTTAACAAATATATACATAATTTTAATTATATTAAATTTAAATTTAAAAAAATATATACATAATTTTAATTATATTTAAATTTAAAAGGTAAATAGTCGGTTAAAATTTTATTTAAATCACTCAAATAATATTTGTTAATTTTTTAAATATAAATAAACCATTTTAAACTATTAAAAATTTATAGTATATTTAGTTATTGTATCTTATTATATTAATTGAAAATTTTAATATTTTTAAATGATAAATATTTCTATATTTAGAACTTCCTATATATAATTTAATGAAAAACTAATATTATAATTAATTATTTATTAAAAAAATTGAATGTGATTTAAAAGTTTACATTTAATTAATTACTTTAATTATTTATATAGTTTATTAATTTAATGAAAAAATTAATAGTATTTAATTTATTAAAAATGAAATATTAATTTAAAAAAGTTGGTAGTTAATTTAGTGAATTATATTAATGTGAATTATTTCAAAAAAATATTGTTATGTTTATTAAATTAAAACATAAATTTAGTTTTCAATTGGGATTGTTTTAAATGGTTGGGAGGAATAATTATTATCTTCCTCATAATTTAATTTTTAAACTTATTTTAATTGTATATTTACTATTTTGATTATGATTTAATTGATTTTAATAGTATATAAATTCAAAAAATAAAACAATGAGACTGTTTCATTAATTTTCAATACTATCCATAGCATATAAATTTTGATGATATTTTTCTAAGAGAGTGATAAAAGATGAGTCTCTAAACTTCTTTCATATATAAAAGTTTCAAGCAACTAGATATGGTAAATTGGTAAACTAAACATGGTTCTGAAAGTTATTTTCTATCTTCCTACTTTTCATAGTGATGCATCTTAAAACAAAATGAAAATGAACGGTTGTATTTTAATTCATCATATAAATCAGTTTTGGGAAAACAACGAAGGTTTGTTTTATTTTAATTCATCATACAAATAAATTTTGAAATTCAACAAAAGCTTGTTGTATTTTAATTAATCATGTAAATAAATTTTAGAAAAATAATTGTCAATTGGATTTAGTTTGGGTGGTTGAAATAAATGTTATTATCCTCCCCACTCAAATTCAATTCATGCATGTGATATGTTGAGTTCATAATCAGTATTTCTTGTAATGGCTTCCAGCCTTGTTATATGAGCAGTAAACAGTTTTGGAGCCTTTGACTAATGTAACTATTGTATGAAGTCTAGTGCAAGGCTTAGAAAACAAAAAACAAAAAAAACATAGTTGACATCAACTTTTATACCTTTGTTTTGCGAGACCTACATTTTAGACAAGTTTAAATGTTTTTTGTGTTTTGTTTTTGTTTTTTATGATGAGTTGATTATGGTTATGTAATTGTAATTTCCATTAGCCCATTAGGTGTAGATCACTTAGAAAAGCATGTTTTATAAATATTACTAGATCCTCAGTTCAAACCTCAATTTACATGTGTCCATACTAGGGGTAATCATTTATACCTAGTGGTTAAAGTGGTAGCAAATGGAATCCACTACAACTAGTGATTATAATGGTAGCAAATGGAATCGACCCCATGTTAGTGGTAGCAAATGGAATCAACCCCATGTCAGTCCTAGTGATTATAGTGGTAGCAGGTGGAATCAACACCATGTAACCGTCCTAGTGATTATAGTGGTAGCAGATGGAATCAACCCCATGTAACCCTATGTCACCTAAGTACAAGACAGTCCAGTTGTCAATTCCACTAGTCACAAAAGAAAAGAAATTTTCCATTTTTTTTAAATTACTTTTATAAATGCATAAACCAATTAAGTATCTTAAAAAAGCCTCTAAAGTACTGAAATTGTAAAATCTAGATAATTATAATCTGCAATTCCAACAATCTTTCTAAAATTTTGACCAAAATTTAAATAAAAACTTATCTTTGTGCTATAAATAAAACAGTGTATCATAACCCTATCCCAATACTCCCCTAAAAAATTGGGGTTGTCAACAAAACATTTAACTTATCTTTATGTTATAAATAAAACTGTGTATTGTAGCCCTATCCCAATAATCCCATAAGAATTGTCAGTGTCAACAAAACATTTTCAGTTTACGTTTGAAGGTCTTGAAACTATGTTCCCTTGTTATATAGATCCTTATGTGAAGTATTGAGCACTATGAAGCTTCATGGGCAAAAAAATTATACTTCGTTTTTTTAATGGACACAACTAGATAACTTTCCATTTATTCTGTATCCAATGCAGGCCATTGTTAACATCCAACCCATTACAAAACAAACCTGATGGCTCACCCACAGGCTTCTAATGGTTTCTTATAAAATTTCAACTCCTCCCAGCCTGATTTTTTTTTCGGTACCGAAGACAGGATTACATCAGTAACCAAGAAAAATAAAATATTTTGATCAACTCTGACAAGAGAAAAGAATCTATCATGATCATGATTTCTACCAAAGCTTACTAATATTCTTATAACATCTATGGTGCTTTACATCTCTGAACACCATAAACAATTCAAACTTTCCATCTAATATGGGCTCTTCGTTATTACTAATTACTATGAGGAGGTGATCATCGCAAGGTTGGTTTTACAGTACAAACAAAAGTCTCAGCACTGTAAGAATGTATTAATTTTAATTCCTGCTGACATTTAATATCGCAATTCTTTAGTTGGGAAGCTAGAGTTGAAGGCACACTCTATTTATGCATTGGAAATTTTCTTGCAAATAAATATTTTTATATGGATGATTACACATTTTACTCTATTTGTGGCCAAAAATTTAATTGGATCTATGTATCTATGATCATTTGTGCAGAATTGAGAAGTAGAATGAACGCCTTAATTTATAAACTTTGCAAGTAACCAAAGGAGCTGACCTGGGCAAATACTCTATTTTCCATATGAATAAAAAAAAAATTGTGACAAAGTAGGTCTTGATGTTTCTTTTCAAACCCTTCATCTTTCAGCATGTGTCCTTCATGGATTTAATCCATTCTTATAACTTTGTAAAGAAAATCCCGAAAATAAAGCTATTGTGGGTGGGATGGCAAGAACCAACTTTTTTTTTTCTCTCTTCAGAGTATTACATGGTTTTGTTGCTATTGTGGGTGGGTGGCAAGAACCAACTTTTTTTTTTCTCTCTTCAGAGTATTACATGGTTTTGTTTTTTTAGTGATTTGTTTATGGAGTATATTTTTCATTTTGATGGTCCAAGTGCATTTATTTTCATTATTCTTTCAGTCTATTCATTATTTTTTAGTTTATTGTATTTTAGAATTTATATTTTATTTTAAAGTTAATCATTTGTATAATTTTTTTTTAAATATTTGACTAATATTATTATAGGAAAATCCTAACTTTTTTAGCTCTATTGTTCTTGCGCACTTTGGTAGCTGGCCATGGTTCTAAATCCAGAAGGGGATCACTCTGCCCCCCTTGATACAAAGGTGATTGTCATTTTTTCCCTCATTGTTTCTCTAGGGTAAACGATTTAGGAGTATCATCCATCTAGTTTTGTGAAGAAGATGGATCATATTCTGGAACCTCCCTATCACATGTTGAGGCATATAGCTCTAGTGTTGGATGAAAGAGGCCTCACTAGCCAATTCATTGGAATTTGGCTTTCACCATATTGATGGAAATATGGCTCTACAAGAACAAGCAAGTTTTAATCAAAGGAAAGCTTTTGTGGAACAGGATTCTATGTTTTTTTGTTCAAATCCAAAGACAACAAATACATAATCTTCATAAATGCTCCATATTTCTACAAAACCATAAGCAGTATTTAAACCATTAAACCCCTATTTTGATGTTGAGCTTGGTGTTCCTTCAGTAGCCATTGTTTAGGTCTGTTTGCCTCACTTGCCTCTCCGTTGTTGGGGTGAAGACTCTCTTAGAAGCATTGGTAATTCTCATGGAAAATACATTGGCAGATCCAAGCCAAATGCAAGTATGTTCACATGTGCAATGCTCTATGTAGAAGTGGAGTGTGCAATACTCCATGTAGAAGTGGAGTGTGTGAAGGTAGATGGGGAATGCTGATGGTTATCATCATTATTCCCTTTCTACCTTTTCACCTTCCATTCATTACTAAGGGCCTGCCAGTTCAAGCACATTATGTGTGTTGACACCTAATCATCAGGATTGGGTGAACAAATGTAATTGATGTAAATAAATAATAGGAAAGATGACGAGTCACCGAGAGATGAAATGAATAGTCTCTCCCTCATGTATATAATAAAGACCAACCTGAATGAATATCATGAATTGTTTTGAAGAGTTACCTCCTGGCCTGACATGGTATCAGAGCCAGCTCTATATTTGGCATTACAGTTTTCCCTTGTAACTCCCTCTTGGCCTATATTCTGCCTATTTTGCAGAACTTACAACTTTGTCTTTGTTAGTACATTGTCATATGTGTTTTCTATTTCTGACATTATGAGCCCTGTGACAAAGACGAGAGTATAGTGGAGGGATTCTGCATCTTTCCACCCACCGAATACTGGCATCACCATTCTTGGTCCTCCCGTCATAAAAGCGTTGCTCCTCCTCCTGCTGTCTGGCATTTTCTTTGCTTTACATAAAAGCGATGCTCCTCTTGCTCCTGCCCGACGTTTTCTCTGCTTTACATAAACGTTGCTCCTTCCAGTCTCAAGCACAAACTTCGCATACAACACCATACACATTGTCAACTACTCAACCCACGGTTTTTGTTGTGTGGTATCACTGTTTTTGCTGTGTGGAATGCTTGACTCAAATACCGCTCAGCTAACATGTCTCGAATACGCTCCATACTCTTGCAAAACAGTTGTTTTTCGCTCCAAAAATCCATCTCAGAGGCATTTCAAAAGCTCTTCTTTGTTCATTATTTTTTGGGGTTCGTCACAAATTTCAACGGATTCCAATGGAGAGGAATTTGATATCGTATCGTTTACTTGCCTGACTGATGAAGAGGGATTTCCTGCATTGTTGGCTGTTATGCGCCTAGTGATCCACCTTGAAGGGGTTGCAGCATCTATGTTGGGTTGTTGTAGTGAATTGAGACAGGGTTTTGTGGGGGTTTTTAGGATTGGAATGGTGGTCTAAACTTGGATCCATTCTGCCGCAAGGATGACAATGCCTATCTACCTGCTCTCAAACGCCTATGGTAATAATCCTCTCTTTACATTCAGATTAGATGCTTTTTGTTGATCTGGTATGTTGCAGGAGTTTTCTAGCTCGAAGTTCCATGGCTCTCTGAAGCTCTATCCTATATATCAGAGGGAAATTATTTATTTTAAAATTTTGCACCAAAACTGTGTTTTTTTCTCCACCAGAAGTATATTCTTTTTTACAATTCACATTATTTTCCACAGTACACAGATTTTACAATGCATTCAATCATATCTATTGTGGGAGTAGTTCTCATTGGCAAGGAGAACTATCCTGAGTGGTCCCGGAAAATAAAACACACCCTCATTTTCAATGAGTTGTGGAAAGAAGTGTGTGTTGGAGACGGAGACAAAGAGCCAGAACGACCGACCTCAGACAAGGAGTTCGCCATTTGGGAAAATAAGAATAGCAAAGCCTATGCATTAATTGCAACATCTGTAAGTGAAGATGTGAGTCGACATATTTCGTCATTTTCAAATTCTTTTGAAGCCTTACACAAGTTGAAGGAACTCCATGACTCACACTCTGCACTTGAAGTTGTTCAACTCATGATTAAACTCTTCACTCTTGAATTACAAAATAATGATCCTCTTGCTCTTGCATCCAAAGTAAAATCTATAATGTATGATATCAAAGCCACTAAGGTTGAATTGGATATTACTCTTATCACTTATCTCAAGGCACTGTATCCTACTTACTCCAATTATCTTGAGTCATTGCAAGCAAATGGAAATCTCAAAGATATTATCTTTGACTCTCTTGTGAAAAAAATTGTTGAAAGAGAAAGCTTTTGGAAAGAAGACAACCCCTGAATCTTCTGAAGAGGCTGTGTGTCTTGCTCAAGATTCTTCCATAGGAAGAGGTGGTCAAAGAGGAAGAGGAAGAAATTCAGAGGCAGGGGGGGCAGACACTCAGGAGAAAAGTTAGATTTGCACTGCATACGCTGCAAAAGAAATGGATCACATGATGCCTCCACATGCAAGTTACCTTGGGACAAAATTGAGCAGAAAAGAAACCAACCCAAAGGTAAAACTAATGACACAGAAAAAGATAAAGCACCTGAATTTGCTCATTATGTTGTGGCACAATGTAATATTGGAGTAAATGAAGACTTATTTAATTCTTCACTTGCTTCTTGGAAAAATGATTGGTTGCTTGATTCAGGAGCAACTTGCCACATGACTCATAGAAAAGATTATTTTGAAGAATTTACTGACAATGTTGATGGAGTAGTATATTTTGCAGAACAATCAAAACTCAAGCCATCAGGGCTTGGCACAATCAGGCTTAAATTGCCTAGTTTTCTAGACTTTCTTCTGCA
The DNA here is from genome assembly GCA_000404065.3 of Pinus taeda. Classification (NCBI taxonomy): domain Eukaryota; kingdom Viridiplantae; phylum Streptophyta; class Pinopsida; order Pinales; family Pinaceae; genus Pinus; species Pinus taeda. The sequence continues at coordinate 96,947 of APFE030284102.1, forward strand.
TCATGTTCTATATCTCCCACAGCTGAAGAGAAACTTGATGTCCTTGGTCCACATCCACCAGCAAGGTCACTCCATTCATATGTTTGATGGCAAGCTTGAGGTGAGAAAAGCATCTGACCACTCACTTGTCATGATGGGGATAAAAGAAGAAAGGCTTCTCAAGCTGCAGGGTACCTCTGCTCGTGCACAACATTTCTCATACAATTCTCATTATGAAGAAGGTACACTTCCATCAAGTTTATTATGGCATACTAGATTTGGATATTTGAACTATGACAGCCTCCGCTTGTTGAAGAAAAATGGTGTTACTAGTTTGCCTACAATTCCTAGGAAACTTAAGCAATGTGATGCTTGCATTCTAGGAAAGCATAGCAAACAGTCTTTTCATGATTCACATTCAAGAGCACATAGAAAACTTGAACTCATTCATTCAGATTTATGTGGTCTAATGGGTGTTCCTTCTGCAAATGTAAATAAATATATGATGACATTTATTGATGACTACACCAAAATGTGTTGGGTTTATTTATTGAAGAACAAATCTGATGCTTTTCGAACATTCAATAACTTTCATACATGGATTGAAAATGATGTACAATCTCATATTGGCTCTATTAGCATTGATAATGGAAAAGAATACACTTCAAATGAATTTGAAAACTATCTTCACCAACATGGGATCAAACATCAAGCAATTTTGCCTTATAATCCCCAACAGAATGGTGTAGCTGAAAGAATGAATAGGACAATTTTAAATATAGTACGCTCCATGTTGTTCTTCAAAAATGTAAAAATAATGTTTTGGGCTGATGCAACTCTATGTGTTGTATATATAAAGAATAAATGTCCATCTAATGCTATCAGAAACAAGACTCGCTATGAAATGTGGTATGGGCACATTCTTTCGGTAAAGCATCTCAGGGTCTTTGGTTCCACCTGTTATGCCTTGATACCAGAGGTACATAGAAACAAACTTGGTGCAAGAAGTCATAAGTGTATCTTCCTAGGGTATTCAAACACCTATAAAGCATATCATCTCTATGATGAATTTAATAAAAAGTTTGTTGTATCTAGAGATGTAATCTTTCTTGAATCATCCAAAACTAACAATGTTGTTGAGCAGCAACTTGATCGCTTGGATAGATTCGCAAATGCAAAATCATTTCAAGAATTTGCTAATCAGATTCCGCATCTTGAAGGGGGGATTACTATACTAGATCAACCTGTAGAATCTTCTTCTGAAGCACTCTCTCCCCCACATGAAACTCCAACAACGGATGATACTTTAAGTGATGTGATTGATAGAATTGGGAGACTCGATATTGATTCAGACCCAACTCAATCAACGGAGCAGCCTGGACCATCTAAGAAAGGTCCCCTAAAGTGGCTGAAAAAGACACTTGAAAGTGTTCATCCTGATGAGGTTGGAAAGACAGGAACTAGAAATTCAAACCAGCAAAATGGAGGTGATGTGGATGACTCTGATTCACCTGTTGATATGGATGTTTCTTATGATTGTGAATTGAATTTTTCTACATATTTTGAACCAACTTCCTTCAAATAAGCTGCCTCTCATGATGAATGGAAAGAAGCAATGCAAAATGAGTATGATGTCGTGATACAGAATGGCACTTGGAAGCTGGTTGATCCTCCATTAGGAACCAAACCAATTCGCTGCAAGTGGGTCTACAAGAACAAGTATAAATCTGATGGCTCACTTGACAAGCACAAAGCCAGGATTGTGGCAAAAGGTTTTGCACAGAAGGAAGGGGTCAATTATGAGGAGACTTTTGCCCCCACATCAAAATGGGCTACCATCCAGACACTCTTTACCCTAGTAGCTTAGAACGGTTGGAAAGTCCATCAAATGGATGTAAAAACTGCTTTCTTGAATGGAGATCTAAAAGAGAATGTTTTTATGTCCCGGCCTTAAGGATTTGTTGTGAAAAGACATGAACCTAAAGTATGCAAACTTGTGAAATCCTTGTATGGCCTCAAACAAGCACCGCAAGCTTGGTATGAAAAATTAATTGGGCATCTTCTAAAACTCAATTTCAAACATTATGATCTTGATGATGCAGCTTTGTTTGTCAAGAAGGTTGGCAAAATAGTTGTATATCTTGTGGTATATGTAGATGATCTTTTGATGACAGGGAACAATGAAAGCTACATTGCATCCTAAAGAAGGAATTGAGGAAAGGTTTTTGAAATGACTGATTTGGGCTATGTTCATTACTATCTTGGTATTGAAGTAACTCAACATCCAAAGTCCATATTCCTTTCTCAAAAGAAGTACATTGGAGATCTGTTGAACAGGTTTGGCATGACAGAATTCAATCCTCTTACTACTCCAATGGAAGAAAACTTAAAGCTCACATCCATTGAAGGAAAATAATTTGAGGATGCAACAAAGTATAAACAACTTGTAGGAAGTCTCAACTACCTAACTACTACCAAACTAGACATTTCGTTTGTTGGAATCCTCTCCAGGTTTATGCAAAAGCCTTGTGAGGGACATTGGTCTACTACAAAAAGAGTTCTAAGGTACTTGAAGGGAACTCAAGACTTTGGAATCAAGTATACACAGGTGGGCAACTTCAGCTTCATTGGATACTCTGATTCAGAATTCGATGGAGACAAAGAAACGGGGTATCTACTTCAAGTTATGCTATGAGTCTTGGACCAGGAGTTGTCTCCTGGAGATCACGCAAACAATCAATTCCAGCAGATTCCACAACAGAGGCAGAATATGTGGCAGTAGCTGAGGAAACAAAAGAAATTGTGTGGCTCAGGAAAATTCTTGAAGATTTGCAAGTAAAACAAGTACAATCAACTCCACTCATGATTGACAATACATCGATAGTAAAGTTGGCCAAGAACCCAAAGTTCCATGATCGAATGAAGCACTTCAATACTAAATATCATCTTATTCGACATCATGTTGAGGCCAAAACAATCCATCTCTGCCATTGTTCCACTAATGAGCAAATTGCAAACATCTTGACCAAAGCACTTGGAAGAGAAAAGCTTGAAAGATTCAGAACGATGCTTGGACTCACCAACATCCCTTCAGATTAAGGGGGGAATATTGACACCTAATCATCAGGATTGTGTGAACAATTGTAATTGATGTAAATAAATAATAGAAAAGATGAAGAGTCAATGAGAGATGAAATGAACAGTCCCTCCCTCATGTATATGATAAATACCAACCTGAATGAATATCATGAATTGTTTTGAGGAGTTACCTCTTGGCCTGACAATGTGATTGCCTCAGGGATAGGTGGAATAATGGAGAGCTCAAATCGAAGTGTAGGCTATGGGGTTGAAGTGGTTGATTGAAGGGTTTTAAGAGTGGCTTATTGAAGGGACATTTTCTTAAATTACTCGCTCAAATTGGTTGTGGTATCTCTAATTTATAGGTAGCATGGAGAGTCATAGAAAACATAGGCACTGCCCCTATTGTGAAATAATATAAGCGACAATTTTTTCATATATAGGAGGACCTAATTGCTAACAATTGGACCTCTATGTCTTAGCGATTGGTACACTCCAACTCCATGCTTAGGAAGATGATAGTAATGCGGGGTGCACTATCATCATGGAATATTTATTACAATACAAGGGAAATTCAAGGCTTTAGAGGCAAAGTTCATAATGTTGCACCGGATGGTCTCAAATTTCATTGGGAGTTTTCAATCTATTCCATCCCATGCTAGGATGTTTGTCAATTCAATGCCTATGGAAAACAAAGAATAATATTTTTATCAAATGTTTGTATATGTGGACATGGTTAGTGTTGTTCATGACTCTTAGCCCTCTCCAAGTGAGCAAGAGGAAGCTCATAGTGTGCATGTCTTTTATTAATTTCAAGTATTCATGTCTTGCATATCTATTTACTATTAAGTGTCTTCTATAGGATATATATAGTAGTAAAGGTCTAAAATCATTTGCAAATAATAGAATACAAATTTTTAACAACATATGAATCACAATTATGAGACAACTTTTTGTGTATTATCATGCTGACATGGCTCCAACAACTTTTTAATCCAAAATCTTATCATTTCTATCAAAATAACAATAATGTATATAATTCAATAGGAACTCAAAAGTTAGATTAGCGACTTCATCAACCTACATTGTGAGTTATCGGTAATTATATCTAGGTTGAATATTGGAAAAGGTTATTTGGAATCCTATTATACAAAATCAAGATAGCATTCTATTCATCTAAATCAACTTTTTCTAAAATCTTATGCTAAATATCTAATAACTTGTATGTTTAAATAACATACCTTTTCAACTAATTGTTTAATTGTTTTCTTAGAATTTTATGTGTTTAAGTTTGATTGAAATGCTTAAGACAAATAACAGGTGATACTTCTTATTTCAGAAATTTTGTATGCATATGGAACAACCTATTTCGTGATAGTCTTAAATGTATCCTTCATGTATATTTTTTATAAATTCCATGAGCCTATATTATGTAAAAGTCATCATATATTGTAATAAAACATTAGAATAAGATGAAGAGCATATAAATACATGACGATAAAATAAAATATGTAAAATGTTAGTCTTGATTGATGATAGCCTTCCATTAAACAATATGGAGTGTGAATGTATTATAAACTTCATGTACCAATACTTGATAGTGGAGACCAAACCTACCATCTCTACGAATGTGCAATGCTCATTAATAATAAAAATTACTCACTCAATCAAATGTACAATGCTCATTAATAATAAAAATTACTCACTCAATCAACCTTTTCTTTAGTACAAATGGAACCCTAGTTTCAATAATTTATATTTATATTTTATTTATTTATTTATTTATTTTTATTTTATTTTCTTCTTCAGTACAAAAAAAGCTTGATTGCATTAAAATTTGATAAGGTCCTTTACATCAATGTAAACATAATGTTGGATACATGACTAAGCAGACATAAGAGAATCATTTCTGCTATAATTTCAATAATACGTGTTTTACATATGAAAGACTATTTTATTTTAACTTACAACTAAATATATAACTAGCAATTGTATCCAGAGGTGCAAAGGAATGTTGATAGGAGTGGGGAGAATGTAGATGGCAATATTAAGAGTGGGCAGAATGTGGAAGGCATAATTAAGAGTGTGGCGTTGTTGTTGGAGGTGATGTTGTTAAAGGTGATATTGTGAACATTGTTTTTTTGTTTGTAGATGCCTGAATTGATGGCAGAGTCGTAGATTTAGAGCATGTCATTCTTTTGAATGTTGTGTTTGAGCATGTGGCATTATAGCATTACAAGGAATGATTTTGTCTTAAATTCCCAAAAGTTGGGATTAATTTGTGCATTTTTGAACATTTCCAAATTTCATAAAAAACAGAAAATTATTCAATATTTTTTTGTAGAGAAGTTGTATTAGCATCTACAATTTTCTCCTTTTTTAAATAAATCTAGAACATATTACAAATATATATTTAAGTATAAAATGTTTCAATGCTGACAAAATAAATGTTCAACACCATTTATAATTTATTTCTTAAGGAAGATGTGTAAACTAAGTTTTTTTTCGCTCCATAGTTTTTATCCAAATTTTAAAAAATATTTTGTTTATTACCGTATGAAAGCATTTTTTCAAATATTTGAACAAGTGTATCCTTTTGAAAGTGCCAGATATGTAAATTCATTCTATTGAGAACCATTTTTTGCAAAAGGTGAGCAAGGTAACAATTTTTTAAATTTATTCTATTGAGAAGCCTTTTCTACAGAAGTTGATAGACCTTAATTACATCTATGGCAAATATATTTTAGCAAAGTTGAATTGATATGTTATCAATAGTACAAAGTAAAATTATTATGAAACTACCATCAATAGCTAAAAAGTTATTTTGTGGGAGTACCATGATTAAGGGGTTGTACACAATCTACATAACAAAGGCATGTAATAATACTAAAATTGTAAAGGCTACCTTAAGGTTGTATAAAATAACCCATAATAATTAGTGAAATAATCTGAACAAGAATCACATATGTGGTTAGAGTGCTTACAAAACATTTATGGGCCTTTTTGTCCAATGAATAGAGTCTCAGGTTGGAAAACATAGTCATGAACTCCCCCTAGACAAGGCATATGAGTCATATTGTCATATGAATTATAGTAAAACTGGAAAAAAATGAAGAGAGTTAAAAGAACAAAGACTATTCCCACCAACTCTTTATTTTAGAAAGCTAACACAAAAGCAAAAATTACATATGAACTTTATGTGTTTACGAAATCTTCAGGGGCTTTTTTGTCCCATGGGAAAAGCCCCAATGTGGCATAAATATTCCTTAATATTCCTTGGCATGGAATCTTCACGTGCCTTTGTGTTTCTTGGTTGAAGTAGTAGCTTCGCTCTCATACTAATTTAAAAGTTACAACTATAAATCAAGTCATGTAGTTAGAGTGACGTGTAGTTAGAGGAAACCCTAGCAGGTTATATCAAGAAACAAAACGTCCTCACACTTCTCTCTCATAGCTACATGTAGTGGTGTGTTGTCATTTCTTTCAGGTAAGATAATTGTCATTAGGTCAACCTGAAGTAGTTCTTTCACTAAATCCAAGGAGATGGCTTAATTGGATACCATGTTCAATGTTGTCTAGCCCTTTCTGTCTATTCTAGTAGGCATTTTTGGATCCTTTGATAGCAAATCTCTCACAATATTTTTCATTGCTTCTGGCAATCCGACTGAATTGAGTTCCATAATTTTGCTTAAATGAGGGTTGTGGTTCAAAATCTCCTTGACAATACCTGTGTACAAGTTTTCAGTGGAGTTATTAAGAATGTATGATGTTGCATATGTGTATATCAACATTCAAAATATGTGATCCCAGAAACCAATTCAACCTTAGTAGGTCACAAAATGAATTGGACTATTGAGTAGTGCACAATTGACATGCATGAAAAGAGAAAATGGCATAGAGGTTTTTTCACATGTTATGTAAGAAAAAAAATAGGCAAAGAATATAAGATAATCAATTAGTTTCTTATCCATTTTTGTTTTGTAATTTGATTTAAAAAAAAAATTGAGCGAGTTGTAAAGGGAGAGAATGAGTATCATTTCTCATGTTGTGTCTCACAATGATAAGTAGTAGCACTTAAGCATCATGGAAGCTTTCTAGTTGAAACGGTGATTCTAAATCACCTTTGAGTTGATATTTGGAGTTCTAATATATCCTTTGGAGAGAAACAGCTTGTACAACTCATTTTTTTATGCTTGTGCAAGAACCAACTTTGCACTTTCCACAGGGTTCTCTGTATTCATTGTCCATACCACAATACTCTAGTGCAAGGACACCCAACTGGACAACATAGGCTTTTATGTCTTGTATCAAAGATAAATAAAAAAACCAATTAGATGGAGAGAGGAGGAAAAAATATTAGTTAATCTCCTTCAACAATGTTAAATTAGCGGAGACTTCCCATACAAAAACTAGTATCAAAGAGGTTGATTATCTATAATTCTGTAGAAATCCAGGAGAAGAGGTGAATTGACTTTTAACATACAAGTGTGCATATATCCAAGTAACTAAACATGTGAAATTTTATCTATGAGGATAGATGTGTTATGGAGTACAACACGCCCTCGCAAAATCAGATCCCCACAAAAAGACACAAGATGTAGTGAATGAATATTACTTTTTTGAGAAAAATCATGGTTTGTAATAAAAAATATGAAGTATTCAATCTATCATCCCCTATTGATGTATTCTTCAAATGTGAATTTATGGGTGACAATGTTCGACACGTGGATGAGATGCAGCCAAGAAGTTACACAATTGAAAAACAGACGGCAACCCAAGAAACATTTGACATGGCCATGAAACGATGTGTTGGGCTTATAATTCCTAAAATAAATTATAGGAAATACACACATGCAAACATTCTTTTGAAAATTAGTTAAATCTTAAAAAGCTTGAGGATTTGTTGGTAGAAGAAACATGTTGTTGACTATGATTACCAAAATAAGCTTGCGGAGAACAACAAGGCAGGTTTGATTGCAACGTAAAATAGAATATATAGAAGAAATCAAAATCCCTAAGTACAAAGCTTTGAAATTTGAATATCCGTTTACCTCCATGTCTAAAGGGAAATGGGTAACATATTTTCTTGTAACCTGCTTTTTGAAGATGAAAGATCATCCATATAAGCATAACCTTATGAGGTGGTAGATTGATAAGCTTCTCAGCGTCCTAGTAGATTGATTCATTAAATACATCAATAAACCGTCACAAGAATTAGTGTCCTACCTAACAATAGAAAAGAACTAAGCTAGCAGTAGCATAAGATAATAATTAAGCAAACCAATAGCGCAGAAAGAGGACTAATAAGTTCGCTGATGTAGACCTTCCTACCACCAACTAGCTCTACAAGCGCTGGTGTTTTCTTCAAATTGAAGGCGGGTAGAAGTTGAATCTGCAAGTGAACAATCATATGTGGTTTAACCTTGTCTTTGAAAATATAACAAGTAGGATAAGCAAGGAGTGGTAATATTCCAAATTTAAGAGTGCCATCTTTGGAAAAGAACTAGAGTGGACCTACTTTCTAAAAGAATATAAATTAATAATGTTCACAACCTACTTCCTCAGTTGAATGAATCTCTATAAATTGAATCCATTAAGAGATCATAAATAGGTGAAAAGAAACTTACGTTATTCAAAGCTAACAATGTATTATTATGAATACACTTCACCCAATATATGAGTTATGAACCATGTAGTTTAAGGATCTAATCCATTAAAACGTCAAGTAAAAGGCAAAGCCAAACAAGGAGACATAGACATGTAGCATATTTATGTCAATTAAAGTTGTTCTAAATATTTCAATATTAGAACAAGTAACTCAGAACGGTAAACTCTTGCAATTGAGCTAATACACTATGGAAATATAAATATATAAAGGTGGAAGATCAAACAAAGTAACAACATATTGAAATTCATCGTAGCTAAATAGTTAATTTTAGTTGCCATTGTTTCAACTAAATATTGTGTTCGAATATGTAATTTAACAACATAGATATAACTATACAACTTAATTAACTGACCCTTCATTTAGCTAAGTACTGCATACCAATATGTAATTTAACAACCCATATACAACTCTACAACTTATTTCACTTACTCATCTTTCAACTAACTAAGTCTTATGTTACAATATTTATTATTGTGGATCGAGTAGCCTTTTGATGAATTTAGACAAAGTGTATGAATTTCATCTATTTCCCATGGATCGAGCTTTGATCTTGTATTTATTGCTCCATCACCAATGGTGCCAGGAACAACCACATCAATCAATTTACCTTACCATGCTCACGAAAACAAATATGGGCATTGTCTTCATTCTCAGAAGTATGATAAGAGCTAGTTGAATGGTATGTCATTTATATTCAAGATGAAGATGTTATTGTAAGGATTGGTATCTTATTTTTATTGTAAGCATTAGTAGCGTGTGTTTTTTAATAACAAAAATTATGTTACCATTGCTAACTGATATGTTGGGTATTTGATATAAGCAGAAAGTAGAAAGATGGGAGAGAAAGGGAATCTGTTGTGAAAAAGTTGGGAATCTCTTTGTATCACTCTAATACATTCTTATAATATTAAGTTTGGGAGGGAATTGATGAATGAAGACTCGTGGATCCTTAGCTTAGTATGGTTGCAAAACTTAAAAAAATTTCGCAAACAGTGGATAGATAATGTATGAAATGTACCAAACAGTAAATCCACTACATTTCACTATTGCAAGTCTCTGGGTAATTTTAAAATCAATTCAAATCGATAAAGTTCCATACTTGAAGTCAAGAGCTTCTGTGACTTGGGACATTTTTGGTTCCATTGGTATAGGAGTGCAATTATCTGGGATTCAATTCAACAAGGTTTCTATTAGGATTTCAATACTGAAGTTCAAATCAAAGCAAGCAACACGGGAAGATAATGCTAAGTGTAGGAGAAATTGTGTATTTTTCTAGTAGTCTTAACAGTTGTGAGAAAAGACTAGATACATTTTGTTGTTGATAGTTGTTTTATAAGTACTAGGGAAGGTTTTGCTTAAGCATGAGGACTAGTTTTATGAGTTGATGTCATACTATCTACCACTTCCTTGTTAGAAAGCACATCTGATACCTAATATACAAAAGAAGAGAAAAAGGACAGATATCAGAAGCCAAGTGAAACAAAATTCAATGCTTGCAAAGGATACATAAATGAAATAGGTTAGTGGAGTTTACTTGTAAAGGGCTTTGACAATCCTCCCAGTTGGAATAGATGTCAGTGTTGCTGAATAGAGTTGTGTTTTTGGTGTTGCAACAAACCACGATTTTTGCAAAGGATTTACAACTCATATTGTATTGTATTGGGTTCCTACAACGATGGTTGGTGTGGTTGTTGTCATGACAATAGTTGGCTTAATCGATGGTGACATTGCAATAATGGACCATGACATTCTTATGAATAATGTTCTTACCATGTGGGATATTAACAAATGTTGTCTTAAAATTCCAAAATATGGGATGAAATTGTGTAATTCCATAGATTTTGATGATTCCTACAAATGTTTTGTAAAAGTAGAATGCACAGTGGTAATGTTACTTTTTATGTATATTATGTTGGTGATAGTTTGATTTGTTATTAAAACATTGTTGTGATGTTGATTGTCCTTTTTTTTTAATGTTTTTCATGTGATAAGGTTGTGTGGATTATTTGAATAGAAACATTTATCATACAACTTGTAGAAAATGTGACATGATACCAAGACATAAAATTAAAGAAACATAGCAGAATAGAGTGAAAAGTAGTGAACATGTATATATGGAAGTTTTATTTATAACACATAGTTAACCAAGCATAAAGTTATAGAAAAATCATATTGGTTGCTATCAAAGTAGAAGTACACAGTGGAATGCAAATTTGTGGGTCAAGGCCATGAAGTACGACTTTATGTCCAGTGAAGGGAAAAGGGCATGCAAGCTTGCATTTTCATTTTAGGTGAAAAAAGTTGACAAGGGAACCAAATTTAGTCGTGAATACAAGGTGATGAGTGCCATCTACAACACCATTTAAGATCTAGTTGTGGGATACGATTAGGATTGAGTGTTTTCCAATCTATTTGGATATACATCGTTGCATCCCTTTCATGTGTATGGATGAGGATATTCATGAAATCCTTTATCCTGGAAAGTAATCGAATAGTTGGTTGCATGTGTGATCCAGATTTAAACAGGAACGCAACAAATTATAGACATAACCATAAATACAAATATTCAGTAGAAATAACACTTCATTTCATTAATATCAAATATTGAAATATGCTTACAAACAGAATGGAAATAAGACTAGCTCGGGCGATGGTAACTTATCTTTGAGAAGAGATGTGGCGGCTACATGCCTTTGAACTGTGTTACAATGAGGCTCAAAGGCCTATTTATTATTGAGAAACAATGGAAAACCTTAAACATCCAGAAACCTAACCCTAGGAGATGAAGCGCCAAAAATGTGGACCCTGTTTGGGTAAATTGGTACATCAACTTCCCGGGGTCGTAACTTTGGCGTACGATCTTCGTTTGGCTATCACAATAACTCGTTTCAAAGATCCTGAAGAGAAGACTGAAAACAAATTAGCAAGTCAATTTGGGAGGTTTTCAGTCTCTTCGTTTTCCCTAAAAACGCCGTTTAGGGCCTCAAAACGGCTCCGGAAGTTCAGGACCCGAAAAACTGCCAAAAATAGTAAATTGTGCTACAAATTAGGAAACCAGAAAACTGAAAGAGGCAGTGTTGGGGGGCCAAGTGGAATAGGCAGGTGACCACCAATATCCATCTGGATCATTCTTCCCCCCTTAAGAAGCAATGGTCCCCATTGCGTTGAGTGCCCGCATGAGATGGGAAACTTCTGCTGAACTTGGTCCCTGGTGAGCCACTTGCCTTGGTGAAGGAGTTGGCCATCTTTGACAACCCGATATAGTTGGATCTTTTGCTGGGGAGTGTTCTTGATCTGTGTGTCCATGATCTGATTAGTGGTGTCCTGTTCCATGTAGTCTATGTTTAGCTATGTTGGTGTGAGCTATTTTGCAATGGCGGATGTGTCTAGCAATGGTGAAAAGTATGGCCGAAGGTGGTCTACATTGAACACTAGATGCAGACCAAGTAGTGATGGAATGCTAAGATTGAAGGCATTGTCCCCTACAACCTTGGTGATGGTGTATGGCCCATATCGGAGCGGGCGAAGCTTGCGGTGGGGTCCAGCGAGACGCTCCTTCTGCAAATGTGGCCAAACTTTGTCGTCCACCTGGAACTTGTGCAAAACCCGATGTTGATCATGGCACTACTTGTACTTAGCATTGGCTCTGTCTAATATATCATGGACCTGCTGGCAGATGTATTGGATGTGCTCAATGAAGTTGTTAGCCTTGTCGACTTCGGACTGGACATGAGACGAATTTGCTTGAGTAGCTACAAATGGTATGACCACATCAATGGGACATAATAGCTAAAATCCCAACCCTACTTGAAAGGTTTTGTGGCCCGTTGAGTTGTGGAGAGCTTTGTTATAGATGTGCTGGAGATAGGGGAGGCTTTCATCCCATGTGCGTGGAAGCTTCAAGTTGTACATGCGTATAATGTGTATGATCATCCTATTGACAACCTTTGTTTGGCCATCAATTTGGGGATGGAAAGCTGCGGACTTAGTAATTTTTGTATCCAACATCGACTACAGACATGACCAAAATGCACTCAAGAATATGTTGTCCCAATCTGATACAATGGACTGTGGGATCCCAAAGTGTACCCACACTTGCTCAAAGAAGAGTTTAGCAGTGGCCTCTGCTATGATACTCTTCTTGCAGGCCGTCGTGATGGCCATCTTAGAGAATCTGTCAACAACCACGAAAACGCAATCATTGTCGTGCTTAGTAGAAGGAAGGTCTGACGTGTAATCCATGGAGACAGATTCCCAAGGATGACCAGGAGTAGGTAGAGGACTATACAGACCCTTCTTTTTGATGGTTGGTTTGGAAATGGCGTAGGTGATGCACGATCTAATGTACTTCCCAATATCCTAACGAAGTTTTGGCCAATAAAAATACTTCTGCAATACCGCCACTGTTTTCTCTACTCTGAAATGTCTAGCGACCCAACTGTAGTGCGCCTCCCAAATCATCTTGGCATACTCGCTTGAAGGAACACAGATGTGTCCCAGGTGGCATAACAATGCATCCTGAAGGTGAAAACTTGGAACTTGCTTCAGTTCCAGGAGTGTTTGGTATGTGCTGCTGAATTTTGGATCGCTCTTGTAAATATGCGGCCACCCCGATGTCTCGTGCCACAGGAGTCGAGCACAGTGATTAGCGCCATGACCAGTGGTCGGCTAAGGCAATCAGTGACATTATGGTGTTGTCCTTCTTATACTTAGTGTTCAAATGGAACTGTTGTAGGTAGGTGGACCATTTCTAATGGCGATCGTTTTACAACTTCCCTTGTGTCTATGTGAACCGTAGAGGTCGATGGTTTGTGTGGATGACCGTTTACTTCCCTAGAATGTAATGATTCCATTGATGGCAGGCCTCCACAATGGAATACATTTCTTTGTCGTAAGTGGGGTACTCTCGGACTGTGTCTAAAATTGTCTCACTATGGTAAGCCACCGAATGCCCATGCTGAGTAAGAACCGCACCAATAGAATAGTCAGAGTCATCTGTCTCAATCTCAAATGGTTGTTGCAGGTCTGGTAATATGAGCGTTGGTGCAGAACAAAGGCAATTCTTCAACTCAGAGAATGCTTGTTGTTGGGTTTCAAACCAAAAAAACTTTTCTTTTTCTCCACCTTTGGTGACTTGACTTAAGGGCCAAGTGATATGAGAGAACCCCATCATGAACCTACAATAGAAGTTGGCAAGACCCAAAAAGCTACGGAGCTCTGTTAGAGTGGTTGGGGCTGACCAATCCCGAATGACTTGTATCTTGGATGGGTCCACATGTACACCATGCTCATCAATTATGCACCCCATATATTGAACCTAGGTCAAGCTAAAGGTGCATTTCTCCAAGTTAGCACATAGCTTATGTTGTCACAGGATTTGAAGGACCTGTCAAATATGGTGGAGGTGCTCGTCCAAACTCTGGCTGAAGATCAAGATGTCATCCAAATACACCACCATGAATGCATTGGTGAAGGGCCGCAAGATGTCATCCATCAGTCTCAAGAAGGTTGTAGGGGTGTTCATCAATCCAAATGACATGACCAACCATTCGAAAAGGCCCTCCTTGGATTTGAAGGCAGTCTTCCACACTGTTATCGTTCTGTATTTTTTAGGTTGAAGGAGTAAATACATTGGACAACATCAAAGCACTTTTGAAGTTGGGATCTAGCCCTTCCAGCTTCGGAGAGGGATCTCTCTTTATGATTTAACTTTGTTTTTTAGTTGATTTTAGGATAGTTATAGTTATGCTTGGTTGTTTGTTTGAATTTGGTTGATTGGTTTGGTTGGTTTATCTAATCAAATTATTTACTTTCCATTAGGATATGGAGTCAAATATGTTGGATATTGCATCAGATATTTGAAATAATAATCACAGGGCAAGCTAGTTGCATTTACTGGATCCTTAAAGTGAATTATGAAATGGAGAAGATGTGATTTCAGTAATGATTGAAAATCATTTAAGAATTTTTCAATCAGACTTTAGAAGAAAAACATTCAGATTGTAAAACAATCAAAATAAGGTGTTCAGTTAAAAAATCTTATTTTTCACATTTCTTGTTTTACAATTAGATTTTTAGATGATTATAACGCAGAGAATAACATTGAAAACAACAATTACAATAAGAAAAACGTCACCAGTAAATTGCAGCACAAGAATCCTGTGAAAGTCTTTATATTAATTACGCTCCAGCATCGTGAAAAAAGTACAATGCTTAATAAGAAGTATTACAATGATTAGGAACCGACCCTCAATACTTCGAATGAATGAAGTATTTAAACAAAATTTCCAAAAAGATTACAATCAATGCCGCATTGACATGGCAATCTATTATTGATTACAAAATAACTGAATTGACTAATATGACCAAAAGAGGTGAATTTGGTGAAGTGATCTGGAGGTCTGGCACTATTGTTGTGGAGAACAGTTGTTCAGTTGCCACGATTTGGGTGTTGAACTAGGTGTAGTTGATATTTTCTTTAGTCCTGAAATTCACACAATTTATCCCATCGCTCCTCATCTGGGATGGTGATTTTTTTTCCCTTGCGGTAGATCTCATCTACCTCGGTATACCGAGCAAATGTGGGTTTTACTACAGAAATATGCTTTATCTCATGTTGGATGAAATACTTGTTGTTGATAGCTTCGAAAAAATCTCTCCATGTCATAGTACCTTTAATGTGGGAAGACTTGGCAGTATCCTTTGCAATGTCTTTAAGCTTCTTCATATAATCTTCCTTGGTCATCAGTTTGTTATTGATTACAAATAAAGAAGGAAAGCCCTTCTTAGTTAATGCTTCTATTCTGGTGAAAAAATTGTTGATTGCTACCTGATCCAAAATGGACCATAAAAACCCTCTAAGTCTTCAGAAATAAAAAACTATCGCATGAGAAAAACCTCTACAAAAGGCGGATTACACTATCGGGCAAGAAAAAACATATAGAAATAGTGAAAATAGAGCCTATCGGAGGCCAAAACAACAATGCACAGGAGTCGTTAGATCTGGCCGATCAACAGTCCAGATCTGATCAGCATATCGAAATCGGCAGTAACAGGTGGCATAAATCGGGTGCGGCCTTATGGAAATCGCGATAACGATTAAGCGCGATTAAACGAGGACAATCGATCAAGTGCAAATTTGGTGATCCAGATCTACCCATGCTATATCACATCATTCGTATGCATATACATAGGACTTAACCCGCGGCTCGAAGGATCAACGATATGCGATTGCGATATCGCAATATCGCATCGCAACTGTATAAATGGGGATGCCAAGTGGCCAGCGACCATGCGATGTGCTAATAGCCGATAAGGCCGATCAACGCAATCAACGATCGGAAGCTAAACAGGGAGATGCGACATGCGATATGGACAGACCCGAAAGGGTTATGAATGTAATATTATAACATTTGAAGTCCAATATGGGGAAAATTGTCGGGATTTTCTTTGTATTTGGTATTTTTCATAATAAACCCAAATACAATGGAACCCACGATTGAGCGACTTGTGATAGCGATACAAAGGCAGACCCGATGGAGTTTAGGGCGGATTCCATAATATTTCAAGTCCAGAAAAAGGCGTTTTGGTGGATTTTTACAGTGTTGTTGTGTATTTCTTTGTGTAAATAGAGAACGACTGTTTTGGGATTTCTAAGGCGCCGATGGTCCCTTCCATTACAAAATAGGTGGCCACTGTCCCTTAAGATGTTTAACAATGATTTTTTAATGCTTAGAGGGGATCTGAGCAGACAAAGGACAGGAGCCAAAGAGACCGAAAGGGAAAACGAACAAACAAGCACCAATTGGCTTAAAAGCCACTGAATGACAAAGACAGGGGCAGGCAATGCTGAGACAGAGAGAAAATAGAGATAAAGAGCGAGAGGGAGAGTCTGTGTACTCAAAAAGACTTGGGGGATCCAAGAAAAACCCTGTTGTTTGCTCCTGTTGTGTTGAGACTCAATTTGAGCTGACATTTGTAAAAACTCTACTCTTGAAGACATAATAGAGAGGCCACCACTGAAGGTTGGACTAGGATACATAGTCCAAGAGTTTTTGGTGAACTCCTTGATTATTTGTTGTGTTGTGTGTGTGTGTGTGTTATGTTTCTCTAATTGCTTCATTGTCTATGTTATTCGCAATCTTTTCAATCCATTTCACTAAGTAATATAGGAAAATCCTTCACATGAGTCTGTAATACCTTAATATTTAGTCTAAGATCTCATTTTTAGATGAAGTGGTATCAGAGCTTTAGGTTTGCTAAGGTTAGACAAGTTTGCGCTGGATTTTTGAATGCTAACTAGGTCAAAGCTCAAATTAGGAGAAGGAGAACTTGTTGAGACTAATCCAAAGATTGGAAGAGTCTATTCTCAAAGGAGAATGGTAGGAGAAGTTCCATTGGAATCATAATCTCAGTTCATGGACAGCTTTATGGCCATGTGAGCCATGGTGGAAGAGATGTATCGAGAATTTAAGAAGGGTTGAGGTGAAAGCACTTCAACACCCAAACAACACAAAGGAGAAGAGGAACCTTCTCTAGATGCCCAAGAGGGCAAAATGGGAAAAAACTCCTCCCTTATCTCCTCCACCATCACCTCCATCATCCTCATCTCCTAGCCCTGAAAATAAAAAGAAGAAAACATCTTTGATTAAATTAGATGTAAAGTTTGATTTATCAATCTATGATGGAGAATTAAGTGCAGAAAAGCTAGATAACTCAATTAGACAGATTGATGTATATTGTAGGGTGCATAACATTGATTTAGAGAGGAGAAAGATTCAGCTGGCTAGCCTTTGCCTTGGAGGAACTGCACTAGTGTGGTGGGAAGGCAAGACACAAGCTGATCTGAAGAAGCAGGGTAAAATTCTTTCTACCTAGAACGAATTTGTTTCTTCATTAAAAAACAGTTCTATCCCCTAGCTTATATGCATCAAGCAATGATGAGTTGGCAAACTCTTTGCCAATTAAAGGGCCAAAGTGTACAAATTTATACCTAGGAATTTAGAAAAAGAGCTTTAATACCAGGCATATCTCTAGACTCCCCTGAAACTTTGTTGAAGTATATAGGTGGTCTACATAGCTATTTGAAGCACATCATTCTCATGTTTAATCCCACTAGCCTAGATGATGTATCAGTTCAGGCTACACATCTAGAAGGTAGAGGCAAGAATGAGAACCCAAAGATTGGGGGATCATCAAAACCCTCTGCAAATAAGAACAAGGAAAAGAATAAGCTAAAATGGAAAGAGAGGAAGACAAACGTTATATAGAAGGACAAACCTTCATGCACTCACTGCAAGAAGGATGGACACGATGATGAACATTATTGGTCTTTGCATCCGGAGCTGAAACCTAAGAAGTTCGGTGGTAAGAAGAAGAAGACAGTTGTTGTTATTCAGAAAGACTTGGGGTCAAACTCAAGTGATGAAACAACAGTCACAGCCACAGGTATAAAAGGCAAAAATTTTGAAGCATCTACAAGTAATTCTGCACAATTATTGATAATGAAGATAATGAGAGGAAAATACATGAGCTTTTTCATATTAGAGTTATTTCCAAGCACCAAGATTGATACTTTATTTGATATTGGATCACAAGTAAACTTGATTTCTGAAACAATTGTAAAGAAGTTGAGCTCACTAACAACACCTCACAAGAAGCCATATCCATTAGGTTGAGTATGTGATAAAGCAAACCTACAAGTGACTAGAAAATGTAAACTTAGGTTTGCTATTGGGTCAACATTTGTAGATGAGATTGAGTTAGATATAGTTCCCTTGGATATATGTGGTATTGTTTTAGGAAGTCCTTGTATGATAGAAAAGCCATTTTCTATAGAGCTGAAAATAAGTATCAACTCACTAAAGATAGAATAGAATATATTGTAAGAGCTCATAAACTCAAAAATAACTATTCTCTCATAAACTCAGGGCAGATGAAAAGAATTGTAAATTCATGCAAGCAATTTTTACTAATGGTTGTAAAGGAAAAGAACCCTGATAAAACCAATGCATTTGAAGGTTGTGATGCTATACAGAAAGCTGATTTAGTTAAAGTTGTTTCAGAATATGATATCCTATTTCAAGAACCTAAAGGTCTACCACCCAAAAGGGAAATAGTAGATGATATTCATTTGCAGCAAGATGCTCCATTACCTAACATTGGAATGTACAGGTTATCTGCTTTAGAGAATGCAGAGATCAAGAAGCAGGTATAGGAGCTGCTCGATAAAGGGTTCATAAGACCAAGCACATCACCATGTGGATCTCCAATCATATTGATGAGAAAGAAATATGGTTCATGGAGGATATGCATTGATTATAGAGCACTGAATAAAATAACGATCAAGAATTTTTATCCTCTTCCTCGCATTGATGATCTATTAGATCAGTTGAAAGAAGCAATTTACTTTTCCAAGCTAGACTTGCGTAGTGGCTGTCATCAGGTCAGAGTTGCAGAATAAGATGCATGGAAGACTTCTTTCAAGACAAAGCAAGGGTTGTATGAATGGCTAGTTATGCCTTTTGGCTTAACTAATGCTCCTGCCACTTTCATGAGAGTTATAAATGGTGTACTCAGGCCTTTTATTGATGATTTTGTAATTGTATATTTAGATGACATTCTTATTTTTAGTAAAACATGGGAAGAACATTTGAAGCATGTAAAGCAAACTTTAGATGTTTTGAAAAGAGAAAATCTCTATCTGAAGTTATCAATATGTGAATTTGGCAAAACATCTTTAAATTATTTGGGTCATATTGTAGGGGTGGTGAATTGAAGATAGATCCCTCTAAGGTTGAAGTCATTGTGAACTGGCCTAAACCCAAATCTGCTACAGAAGTTAGGAGCTTCCTTGGGGCAGCACAATATTGGAGAAAGTTTATTGCTAGTTTTTCTTTGATTGCAGCTCCATTACATGCTTTAACAGGATTGAACAAGGTGTTTCAGTGGGGAGGCAAACAGCAAAAAGCCTTCAACACCTTAAAAGAAAAAATTAGTACAGCACCAGTACTAGCAATGCCAAATCTTCAACGACCATTTGAGATTGAAACAGATGCCAGTGACTATGCCATGGGAGTAGTGTTGATGCAGCACGGTAAACCCATATGCTATCATTCTGAGACATTTACTTCTGCAGTATTTAATTATCCCACATATGATAAAGAATTGCATGCATTAGTACAGAGTGCGAAAAAGTGGAAACATTACCTAATGGGCAAAGAAACAATTATACATACAGATCATCAACCACTTCAATATTTGCACTCACAAACTAAATTGCAGCAATCAAGACACTATAGCTGGATGGGTTTTCTACGACAGTTTCATCATGTCATCAGATATGAGAAGGGCATACACAATAAAATTGCAGATATGCTATCAAGACCAATCACAAATGCATCTACTATACTTAAGCATAACTCAGTAATGCATGAAAGCTACATTGAACAATATGCTCAAGATGTAGATTTTAAAGATGTATATGCAACTTTAAGTCATGGAAAACAAGTAGAAGAATTGGATTATTATGTTAAGGACCAA
>APFE030284102.1:117222-133619 GCA_000404065.3 Pinus taeda
CTTAAGCATAACTCAGTAATGCATGAAAGCTACATTGAACAATATGCTCAAGATGTAGATTTTAAAGATGTATATGCAACTTTAAGTCATGGAAAACAAGTAGAAGAATTGGATTATTATGTTAAGGACCAACTCTTATATCATTTGGAAAAGTTATGCATTCCTCAAACTGAAAGAGTTAACATAATCCGAGAAGCACATACTTCTCTTATATCAGGCATTTTGGTGTAAATAAAATAGTTGCACAGTTGCAAAGGTCCTGTTATTGGCCAAGAATGCATGAGACAGTTTCTAGATATATTAAAAGGTGTACTATGTGTGCTAAAAGCAAGCCCAGTAATAGAAAATTAGGCTTGTACACTCCACTTCCAGTTCCTTCTCGTCCTTGGGAAAGTGTTTCCATGGACTTTGTTTGTGGATTGCCAAAATCTAGAAAAGGTCATGATTATTTATATGTTATTGTGGACAGGTTCAGCAAAATGTGTATGTTAATACCTTGTAACAAGAAAATTACAGCTGAACAAACAACGAAGTTGTTCTTTTAGCATGTATGGGTTCATTTTGGGTTACCCATTTTCATTATATCTGATCGAGATTCCCAATTTGTTGGGAAGTTTTGGTCAAGTCTGTGGGAATTGATGGACACCATATTGAAGAAGAGCACAGCATTTCATCCACAAACAAATGGCCAAACAGAGGTGGTCAATAGGACAGTGATCCAATTGCTCAAGGACTATTGCAACAAGCATCCCAAGCTTTGGGATGAACATTTGTGTTATGTGAAACATGCTTACAACCGTGCCAAGCACTCCTCTACTCGGAGATCTCCTTTTGAGACTTGTTTTGGTTATACACCAAATTCTCCCTTGGATTTTGTCTTTGGTAAAGACATAGCAGTTAATGGACACATTGATGTGGACAAAGCAACCAAGTTCATTGAACAGATCCAAGAAATTCACCAGGTAGTGTAGGAACAACTGGAAAGAAGTCAGGCCAAGTACAAGGCAAGGCATGACAAGCATCGAATTGAGCATCGCTTCCAAGTTGGTGATCAAGTTTGGTTGTACATCAGCAAAGACAGAATGCAATGTGAAGGTAAGAAGCTGAAGCCAATAAGGTATGGGCCTTTGAAGATACTTGAAAAAATTGGTGAAAATACTTTTCATCTTGATTTGCCAGCTTATATGCATATCTATTCAATTGTTAATGCATAGAACTTGAGGCTATATGAACCTTTATTAATTGAAGATCCCGAAGAGCAAGGTCAGTTTCATTCTATTGATAATTTGTTGCCTGAATATCTCAATGAGTTGCAGGAAGATACAGTTCTGGACAGGAAGGTGAGAACTACGCGCAGAGGGGATGTTGAGTACCTGAGAATTGGACTCAAAAGCTCAAAACCAAGCAGTGCACGATGGATAGAAATTGGGCAAGTGAGGAAGTTGTATCCTCACTTGATCGATGCTTAAAAACTAACTTTTGGTGGTCCAAAAGCTTTTCAGTGGGAATGCGTGATCCAAAATGGATCCTAAAAACCCTCTAAGTCTTCAAAAATAAAAAACTATCACATGAGAAAAACCTCTAAAAAAGGTGGATTACACTATCGGGCAAGAAAAAACATGTAGAAACAGTGAAAACAGAGCCTATCGAAGGCCAAAATAACAATGCACAGGAGTCGTCGGATCTGGCCAATCAACGGTCCAGATCTGATTGGCATATCGCAATCAGTGGTAGCAGGTGGAGTAAATCGGGGGCGGCCTTATGGAAATCGCGATAACGATTAAGCATGATTAAACGAGGACCATCGATCAAGCGCGCAGATCCGACGATCCAAATCTACCTGCACTATATTGCATCGCTCGTATGCATATACACAGGACTTAACCCGCGGCTCAGAGGATCATTGATATGCGATTGCAATATCGCAATATCGCATTGCAACTATATAAAGAGGGATGCCAAGAGGCCAGCGACTATGTGGTGCGCCGATAGCCGATAAGGCCAATCAGCGCAATCAGTGATTGGAAACCAAATAGGGAGATCCGAAATGCGATATGGCCAGACCCAAAAGGGTTATGAATGTGATATTATAACGTTTGAAGTCCGATATGGGGAAAATTGTCTGGATTTTCTTTGTATTTGGGATTTTTCATAATAAACCCAAATACAAAGGAACCCATGACCGAGCGACTTGCGATAGAAATACAAAGGTGGACCTGATGGATTTTAGGGCGGATTCCATAATATTTCAAGTCTGGAAAAAGGCATTTTGGTGGATTTTTACAGTCTTGTTGTGTATTTCTCTATGTAAACAGAGAACGACTGTTTTGGGATTTCTAAGGTGTTGATGGTCCCTTCCGTTACAAAACAGGTGGCCACCATCCTTGAAGACGTTTAACAATGATTGTTTAATGCTCAGAGGGCATTTGAGCGGGAAGAGGCCAGGAGCTAGAGAGCCTGAAAGGAAAAATGAACAAACAAGTGCCAATTGGATTAAAAGCCACTGAATGACAAAGATAGGGGCAGGAAATGTTGAGAGAGAGAGAAAACAGAGATAGAGAGTGAGAGGGAGAGTCTGTGTACTCAAAAATACTTGGGGGATCCAAGCAAAACCCTGTTGTTTGCTTCTGTTGTGTTGAGACTTAATTTGAGCTCACATTTGTAAAAAATTTTCTCTTGAAGACATAATAGAGAGGTCACCACTGAAGGTTGGACCAGGAGATGTAGTCCAAGAGTTTTGGGTGAACTCCTTGATTATTTGTTATGTTATGTGTGTGTGTTTGTTATGTTTCTCTAACTGATTCATTGTCTATGTTATTCGCAATCTTTCGATCTGTTGCACTAAGTAATATAGGCAAATCCTGCACGAGTCTGTAATACCTTAATATTTAGTCTAAGATCTCATTTTCAGATCACTACCTCCAAACTGTGACATTTTTTTGTAAGCTACACAATCAAATTCTTCTTTGTCAAAACTTTCTTCACTTCTAAGATCGTTTATGTCCTGCCATCTACTCCCAAATCATCCAATTCATATATGTTTTTAGAATTTAAAAACTTGATGATGTTGTTGGTTGTGGCAGGCATATCTCCCAACTCAGTGTTAATAGTGGAAATGGCTTGATTGGCTCTCTCAATCAACTCTTTATGTTCAAATATAATCTAGATACATGGCCAGATTTCATCCATGGCTTCAATAATATTGTTCCATATAATTTCTTTAACTTGGGCTAGTGTTTGGCCAATAGAGGACTCAGATGTTGATTTCCTCCATGCTTCTATCTGGTTTTGAGCTCTATGTAGCTCTATTGCATGGAAAGTTTCAGTCTTTGTCTTTTGGTCTTGTTGAATATTAACTTGAGCCTGCAATCTTTTAATTTCTTCAGTTTGGAGAGACATATTCTCCACTGCACTAGCCAACTGATCTGTAGTAGTCCCTATGTTTGTTGTAGAAGAGGTTGTTGTAGGAATTGTTGTAAGAGGCACTACTTGCAAAGGGACAATAGACATTCTGGCAGCTTGCTCCTTTTCTTTGATGATTTTTTCTATCTTTGTTTCCATTTGTTTCAATTGTACATTCTTCTCCATGATGAGCTTCATCACGTCTTCCTTTTGTGACTTTGTTTCTTCAATGGCTTTGGCCATAGGATCTTCTGTGGCTGATAATTTCAACTTCTTTCTCAATGCTACTATGTCAGTATTCTTCTTTCTTACGAGCTCTTCTGCAACATTGATATTTGAAGGATTATACCCTACTTTGATTACCAAGTCCTCCAAATATTTGATCCTTGTGTCTTTAGCCAGTGAAGATACTTTCTCCATCTTCAATTGTGACTAAACATTAGCTAAAGTGACCTGCAATTTAGACAAACTCATAGCAGTGTTAGTGAGAGTAGATGAAATCATTTGACCAGTCTGTTTGTGCATCTCCATTTGGTCAATGGGATGTATGTCTTTTACATCAAATTCAAATGAATTTTTCTTGTAATATGATACTACCTTGGGCTGTGGTATCTGTGCTTGTAGGAAGGCCACCTGTATTTTTCCTTTCTCGGAGTCAAAGGCTAACAGTAGTCTGCTTTGGGAGCTAGAAGTCTGCTTCCAGAACTGATTATATTTATTGATCTTCAAAGCTTCATTTCTTACTTTAATCTCCTTGAATATATCAAATATGCTCTGTTCTTTCTCCCCTGTGGTAGATGTACTAGTTTTCATAGCTTGTTGTTGATCCTTTGAAGTTGTCAAAGTGGTAGGAGAAAGTGTATTATGATCACCTACTAATGAGGAAAGAGGTGTTTCTTTAGTGGTGATAATCTCCTCTTCATCTGAATCCTTGCTTAGCATTAGTTTGGAATTGAGCTTGGTCCTCTTCTTGTACATGATTTTGAAGCCTTCACTGGCGATTTTAGTCACTGATGGTGACTCTTCTTCTCTATTCCTCTTTCTTGTTTTCTCTTGTGTGACGGGAGTCTATAACGTTAAAGTTGACACCAACAGCTCCTCTGCCTCTTGGAGAGTGTTTTCAATCCATTCTAGTTGATTCTTGTATTTCTCAATCTCTGGTCTGGATTTATGAAAATAATGAGTACATTTTTTCTCTACTCTTAACTTAGAGATGACCCTAATGGATCATATGACCATGTGAAACTAAGGTTGAATTACATCTCTTTCAGCAATTTGTCTGCTTATTCCCTTGTTTCCCTACTGTTGCAAATGAAAGGTCCTATTTGAGTTTTGACTTTGAATTGAGATTTCTTCTTGGCAAATACAAAATTAATTTCATCCACATTGAGCATTTGCTTGATGTATTTTAAGGCAAAAATCCTCATTGAGAGCAATTTTGGTAGCTTGTAAGGAGCAAGTTCACACCCATATATTCCTAGCTCTATGTAATTTTGGTAAAGATACCAATCTCCTATTTTAATTTGGTTTGATAACTGCAAAATTTTCCTGATTTCTTCACTGATTCTTGGCTCTAGAGTGTTTCTTAGGACACTGAGTGATGGATGTACAAACATTTCTATGAATTGTTTGTATGAATACTATTTTTTCTCCTTCATTACCATCATAGTCTAGAAGATGACTGATTGTTGATTTCCATCTTCATCCAACTTTTGTAAGGCAAGTTTCAAGTTGTCTCCCTGAAAATATAAAAACATATATACTAACACAGAAGTATATTTAAATACTTCCTCAGTTTGGAATTTGACAAATTTTTCATGGATGGAGTCTATAAGAAATTGGCTAAAGTTGAACAAGATGGAAGGCTTGGAATCTGCAGAGAAAATAGAAAGGAAACCTACAATAGCCTCATTTACCCACTGATCTGATTAATAACCAAGGAGGTAGGAAGTGACAGTGATGATCTGCTTGGCTCTCTCAGGGAAAATGGAGGATGGATAGGGTGGATTTTGCTTGGGTAAAGGAGCATCTTCAGTCAAGAAAATCTCAAGGGTTTTGGATCTTTTTTCAAAGTCCAATTTTTGGTACAATTCAGTGAGGGCTTCATGAGAGAAAGGAGTGGTATTCTTTGCAACAGGAGCTTGCATCATTTGATCTATTGATTGGGAAGTTATGATAAATAGAATTTCTCCTGTTGGGGAAATAACAGCTCTTTAGCTAGCTAGATAAAAAGCATGACATTTTCTGACGAATTCAAGGTCACTATGGGTGTGGGGAAAGATATAATGTAGTAAATTGGATTCCCACAATCCAATATCATCAGACTTGTCAATGAACTTGTCTTCAATCCAATAGTGCATTTCAAATAGATCAAATTCAAATAGTGTTTCGTGGATTTTGTATTCCCTGTCCGCTAGAGGTATATGGTGAAAATCGATGGGGGGGTGGATCAGTGGACTTACGGGTTCTTCTTGTGCCTTGTCTTTTGGAGGCATGATTGGATAAGGGAAAGAGCACTGATGAAATATTAATTATGTAAGTTTGCAGGGTACAGAGAGGGGCTTGGGTTCAAGACAACAGGAAACAAAGGCGCTGGCTTGAAATTCAATTAGCTGGTAAGATTTCTCGGCCGAGTAAAATTGTTGAAATTTGAATCGACACACCTATAACAGAAAAATGTTAATGGCAGTGTATGAAATCAGTAACCTGTGAATGGGCGAAAGGAGGGATTTTATAGCTTTCGGGCTTTCCCGTTGATGATGGCGTGGGTCCGTTACATTAACAGTTAAGTAATTAAATTACTTAGCAGATTAATTTTGGAGGGAGTGGATGTGATTATCGAGAGTAATAGGTAGATGAGGTGGCGAGAGTGTAACAGATAGGGCAGTGTTTTTGTGTGGCAGAGAAAACAGTTTTGAGAGGGAGGAGGTGGTTAACGGTTTTGGGCAAGGGGGGTGCGAAATCACAGAATAGCACCATGTCGCGGTGGGTCCAAGTTCGAATATCACCCATTTCGGACCTCCCCCCCCCTTCCCCCCAACGGTAAATTTCGGATGGTGGGGGGGTCTAAAACGTAATGTAGGTCATCAGATGTAAGAGGGTGGGCTCGGATGACGGGAGAAGTGGCGGCATATTATCATGATGTGATGGGTGTATGGTGGGGTAGGGAAATGTATTTAATGGGATATGATTGGATGTGTGGTGAGGGAGGTGAATGAATGAAAATACGAGCGGTGAGGTGATTTTTGGGTAATAAAACTTTAGGAATAGTGGAATAATATACCAAATATTATTTGATATATCGAACTTTAGAGTAAGACTTTAATCCCTTTGCCTTTCTTTTGCGCATGAAAATATATTTTAAATTCAACTTAGGATAAAACTTTCATGCTTATCCTGAAATCATCATTGTGTTTCTACCTACTGACATAGGAGGTTGACGAAAATGGGGTGGTAGTCTAGAATAAGACTACTCGTTAACTTTGTAACCAATCAGTTGCACACAAACAGATTCTATACGTGGATTTTCCCCCTGAGGTTCCTGCTTATCTAACCAATCACTATCTATCCCTCTTTGACTTCTCCTTTTATCAATCGCTTCAATCCGCGCCGTTGATCTTACTTCTCCAGATCCAACGAATATCGCGTCGTCCACTCACCAACTAACCCAGATGATCTCCACTGTCGATGTGACCCGTCAAATCGAACGGCTATCACGCGATCTCGTGAAAATTCTTGCATGACCAATATTAGATCAAGAGCGCGCGAGAAAAGTAGTTTTCTCGTGCTACATGTCACCCACTTAGGCTAATCGCGTGAAATTTAGGAATATCGCTTACCACCTTTAGGGCACGCGAGATACCACTTCCCAGTTATCAAATACTACCACATGCTTAATTCACAATCTTAATAAAGATGCTTAAGGAAAGTTTAATGCTTAAGCTCAATATTAATCATTAACACTAATCGACTGTGAATTATAAATAAAGTGTTTAAACGGAGAAAAATACTCGATTAGGGTCTAGAACGCCGATACATAGCTGTAAATGAATTTCTGCACCAGAACAGTGGGTCCACACCACACTCAATCAATTATTCAACAAAATGGAAACAACAGAGTCTTGGCCCTTTCGGCTCGATTACAACAGTTTGTCTAGCCTCTGTTTCAATCTCAAACCTTATCTCTCACTCAAACTCTCGCTTACTCGCTCTGTTCTCGATCATCTCATCTCTCTGTCATTACATCTTTCCTCTTTTATAAATCAAATCCTATCCTAACTGCATTGACAACTCAATCTCTATTCTTATCAACTCATCCATTAAATCCCTATTCTCAAGCTCTGATACACACCTATACTAACAACTTATCTCCTATTCTAAAAATAATACAATAATTGAGATAAAGATTAATTTGAGAGATCCAACCCTCTCTATTAAAACTGATTTTTGACCACTCAAGTTAATGAAATTCATCTCTTGTTAGCCAAAAGATGTGAACATGCAATCACATTGTTGGCTAAGTCTAGATTCTCCTGCATCACCTACCCTTTCTCATTTCAATTCTTTTTTCTAAGCTAACATTTTTTCTTCATGCTTTGCAGGGTGCATTTAACTAGCAGACCCAAATCACCTTTTTTTAATGAAAATCTACCTTATCCTATCACTTATTTCGCCATTGATTCAGATTAAATTATTGAATCAATTTTATTTCTAACTAGTTACTAATTTACCAAGATTACATTCTTGGTAAACTTATTCACTAACCTATTCAACACAAATTAAAATGTGTTCAATCATGATTAGACTGTATGATTTGAACATAACTTTAGTCATTGTGGCATTCAAAAACAATTTGCACACAACCTTATTTGATAATGAATTAAAAGAACTAACTTATCAGTAGTGGTACTTAGACTTGCAACACTTTCCATATTATTTTATATTTTTTCTTTTGTGGGGTTCTTATTTTTTTTTTAGCATACCCTCTTTTCATTTTATTTTTTCATATATTTTTGGAAATCATTTGAATATTCAAATTATGTACAATATGAAATTACAAATACAAAATACTCAATCACCTTGAGATCCTATAATTTATAGGACCCTAACACACACATCAGAGGGTTTGATAGGCATCTGATGATAACCTGACTTCAAGTCAATCTTGCTGAAATATTTGGCCCCTTGAGTTGGTCAAGAAGGTCATCAATCTGTGGGATTGGGTACCTATTCCGGATAGTGATCTTGTTCAATGCTCAGTAGTCAATACAGAGCCTCCTCGTCCCATCCTTCTTCTGTACCAATACAATCGGGCTGCCACAAGGTGATGAGCTTGGCCTGATGTGCCCTTTCTACAATAGTTCATGAATCTGCCTCCTGATCTCATTGTTCTCCAAAACAGAGAGGTGATAGATCGGCCCATTGGGCAGCAGCACACCCGGGGTCAGATCGATGGAGTGCTTGACCTAACAGTGCAAAGGTACCCCTGTAAGTGAGGTGAAAATATCTTTGTACTCCTCCACAACCTTGTCCATATGTTGTTGCTATGTAGAGGAGCCCTTCCTGGAAGTCGTGGCCATGACCTTCCTCTTTCCCTGAGGGCAAATCATAAGGAAAACAAATTTCCTAGTCTGAGAAATGATCTTATTGCATTGCTTTGCAGTGATAAAAAAGGTGGTGGTAGGCAGGGCTACCTCTCGTATCCTATACAACTTGTTGGCCAAGGTAATAATCACAGAGCAAGGTCTAGACTCATATACAACATGTCATTTACACAAGTATGGTTGTCCTAATAATACATCACAAACTTCAAGAGGAGCAACATCACACAGTACCTCATCCGTGAAGAGCTTGATGTTGTAGGGAAGGTGGAATTGTTGGTTGACGCAAAGATCTCATCCTTAGTGAAACCACCTGATGGTGTACGGCTATGGATGTGTTGCAGTCTTTAGGCCCAACCACTTCACAACCTCTGCTGAAATGAAGTTCTTTTGGCTCCCGCTGTCAACAACGAACTGTAGCAAAGAACCCTTCGCCCACATTTGTGAGTGGAAGAGGCGTTCCCCCTCCTCTAGATCTTCAGGTTCAATCTTCTGGATCTTGGTGGTGGCCAAGGTGGCACTGGGCTCTGCATCAATGATTTGCTTCCCATTGTCAATTCCCTTATCGGGTTCTGATTCAGAGTCGGAACAAGAGTCTAATTCAGAAGCCTTCATCTCCGCCACCAGTGACCTCAAAAAGAGTGGTGCCTCCAGAGTGGCTGCTGGATGAAGATGCATCGTCTGTGGGTAGTCGTCGAAGGATCTGGGTAAATTTATCCATCATCGTGTCCCTCTGTCGCTCGAAGGCTTCCTTGAGCAACATTTTGAAAGGATCTCTTGCCCCCTCGTCTTTCTTTTCTTCCGCCATGGGAGTTCGTCGGGATTTGCGAGGTTGATCTTGCAAAGGTTCGAACAAATCGAGCCCTAACTCCTTATATCCCAATCTTGTTGGGGACATGCAAAGAAAAACAGAGAAAGAGCAGACTTCTCTGACACCACTAATCCAGATTTAAATAGGAACGCAAAAATTACAGACATAACCATAAATACAAAGATGCAGTGCAAATGACACTTCATTTCATTAATATCAAATATTGAAACATGCTTACAAACAAAATGGAAATAACACTAGCTCGGGGGATGGAAGCTTATCTCTGCAAAGAGATGTGGCGGCTACATGCCTTTGAACTATGTTACAATGAGGCTCAAAGGCTTATTTATTATTGAGAAATAATGGAAAACCCTAAACATCCAATTTAGAGCCTAACCCTAGGAGATGAAGCGCCAAAACTATGGGCCCCGTTTGGGTAAATTGGTACATCAACTTCCCAGGGTCGTAACTTTGGCATACGATCTCCGTTTGGCTATCATAATACCTCGTTTCAAAGATCTCAAAGAGAAAGCCGAAATCAAATTAGCAAGCCAATCTAGGATATTTTCAACCTCTCCGCTTTCCTTAAAAATGTCGTTTAGGGCCTCAAAACGGCTCCAGAAGTTCAGGACCTGAAAAACTGCCAAAAATAGTAAATTGTGCTACAATTAAGGAAACCGAAAAACTGAAAGAGACAGTGTTGGGGGTCCAAGTGGAATAGGTTGGTGGCCACTAATATCAACCTGGATCAATGTGAGATAAAGGCAAGTTATGAGGGCATAGAAATGTTGCTTGTATATCTAGAAGAGAAACCTCTTGTTGATGTATTTCATGGAAAAATCTCTAGAGTTGGGAGACATGATGCATATCCATATGTTTTTTGCAAAAGCACAAGAAGCTTATAAGTGAAGATTGAAAAGTTGATGAAGTGATTGGGAAAATAAAAATATTAGAGACATTTTGAGGTAAACAATGGACCTCAAAACAAAAAGGTACAACCAAAATCAACTTTATAAGAATCAATATGATTCAAGATGATGATATCAACCATGGGGGATGATTCACCATTTTGTAGTTAAAAAGTAAAAAGATTAAAAAAGAAATTACTTTTTCAACTTATCTCCCTACGATTTTACTCAAATTTTGAGTGGGAGCACTCATTGGATGAGGAATTTAATTCCTCATCCAAGTAGTACCCATGTTGCATACTTTCAATGGACCCTACTACACAAAAAAATGAAAAATACATGAAAAAATGTGATTGCAATCATGTTTTTCATGTATTTCTCATTTTTCGTGTAGAAGCACCCATCAAAAGTATGCAACATGGGTACTCCTTGGATGAGGAATTAAATTTCGCAATCAATGAGTGCTCTCACTTGAAATTTGAGTAAAACTGAGGGGAAATAAGTTGAAATATGAATTGAAAAGTAGTTTTTTTTTTCTTTTTTTCCCTCCAAAATTTGATGATATAATTTAATCCTATTTTATTATTGTCATTATTATTTTATAATAGTCCTTAGGTGACAAATATTAAAGTACAGGAGTGCTTGTGCCTTGTTGGTGAAAGATAGTTGAGAGTGACAATTGTATCGAAACTCCATCAGAGAGAATTTCCACGAGACATGCCCATATATATTGGTGTATCTTTCACTAGTGGTAATTGTCTAAGGTCACCAGCAAGGATTATAGAGCGTCCACCAAATGGGGTGTTTCTATTGGATGGGAAATCCTCGCGTAAGAGTTCATCAATTTGAGCAAGCATTTTAGGGCCAATGAAGCTCATCTCATCAATGAGAATGTATTTGACATGCTGAAGTTGTTCTTGGAGATTTAGAAGAGACTGACCTTCCAAAGGTTGCGTAAAGGAGATATGGATGCGAAGACTAGAGTATATTGTTAGTGCTTTTGTTTGGAAGGTTGCAACACCAGTTGGAGCAAGCAAGAATAGAGGGATTTCTCTATTGGTAGAGCTAGTTAGGAACATATCCTTGAGGCAGCTAATCAAGAAATGTTTTCTAGTCTGAGTAGTACCTTGGATCATCATATTTAGTAGTGCGGTGGAGGCAATTGTTTGAAAAGTGGGAAAGTATGATATTGAAAGCCATGTTTTGGCTTGGGGACAAGGAGGCAATGGAGTGTGGATTTGGTGAGGGGAGATGGTAAAGTTGTATGCAACAGCGATTGAATTCTATGAAGTGAATAGAAGTCTCTTGCAAGTTTGAAGGAATAAGAGAATGGTCCCAATTATGGTTTTCATCAAAGCCACGATGGCCAAGAATGTCAAGTTCATCAAGGAAGATGTTGTTACCTGGGTGGAGTTGATAAATGAATTGTCATTCTTCCATGTCCATTGAGTGCTGGTGTTACATTTCAGGAATAATGGCATCATCTAAGTTAACAAGAGGTGGCTCTTCAAGTGCACGATGGACATGTCATGCATGATATGTGTGTTTAACTTGTTTCCAATGTGAAATAATTTCCTTGTCACTTCCACCAATGTCATCAGACAGTTTGTGAAAAGGGTCGCGCAAGAGTAGTTTACTCCAACAGAAGTCTACATAGCAATCTACATCTTGAGATGGGATGGAAGTGTACCGAGGTAGGACATGTACGACCATGGCAAGGAAGATACGTTTCCATGGTGTTTTTTTTTTTGTGAGAGGAGAACGACTAGGATTTTGAAACTTCAATAAGAGACAATGACACAATCGAAGGAGGTCTTTGCATGTGTGAATTGATGAAGGGTGCTGTTGGAATTTTTCCATACAAGTTATTTGCAACACGTCTAAAAACTATTTTCTTAACATTAAGAGAGACAAAAGAACGGCTACATTTTGTTATGGGGAGTGCACCAATATCCCTATTAGAAATTTTTTTGGTTATGAGTTTGCAAATGGAAACAACCTTAGGGGCATCAAGAGGAGAAATTTGTACAAGTTGTCAGAGCATTTGTTGGTAGCTTTCATACTTTGACTCTACTTTTCCTGCATACTTGGATATGTATTTTAAGACAGCATGACGCGAGAGGACGGGTTGGAAATCAATGTTGGCCCTTCAAATAGTAAGCATATGAAGGTTGTGGACATTAAGCCTATCACCATTCCTAGAAACACTATATGTTTTTTGGTTGGAAGCATCGATGTGCATAGAAGAGGACTCGTGCAATTCCTAAGGGGCTCCATAGCAGCAAGATGTAGTAGTGTTTTTTTTGCGAAGACATGTAGAGGAATGACAATTTGTGTGGCATTGGACATAATTGACAAGCGCCTCGTAGGCTTGGATCTCGTTGGAGGCAATGATATCATTTTTTGCAAAAAGGCAGGGATCATGAAGGGTCAACCGATGTATTCTTGGATTTCTCTATTGGAGGGACCAAGGGTTCTCTCACTAATGTATGCATCAAAGAAATACTTGGCATTAGCAACGTTGCATTCATTGGTCCAGTAGAGGTTGTCCATATCAAGTGAATTTTCCAACCATAACAAACCATGTGTATGTGCAGATCCTCTATGTTGCCAAGTCATTTAAGGTAGATATGTGGATCTCGTCACCATCACGGTCTAGAAGGTCAAACTTGAGAGATTTCTCAGTGCCATGTGTGTTGTTGTATTGATGTAAGGGTGTCTTTTCAAGGGCCCCACCATGTATTGACCAATATTTTCGTGATGGTTTGAGTGCCTTGAAAGGGAGGGTTGTTGGAGTACTAGCGCTATTCATATTGGAGGTTACAAGTTGGTCCCCTATCAGGGAATTTGATGGCAAGGCAGAAGAATTTTTCGAGGATCACATAGCATGGAGAAATTTTTTAGTGGAAAGAATAAGAGGGTTTGGCTCTCCAATTAGAGGTGTTGCACAGTGGATAATTTCAAGTTGGATGACACAAAGCAACCTGTAAGAAAGAAGAATTGTGAGAGAGGAGGAGAATAGGAAAAGAGAAAGCATATATAGTAGATGCAAAAGAGGGACTTAAATGGAGAGGAAGGTAGGAGAGGAAGTTGCAAGATATAAATATCGATGGAAGGATGTGCAAGAGCAAAATGGAGCCTAGTTGAAGATCCCTAGATGTTGCAAGCGTTGTTTTTTCACGATACTGGAGTCTAGGATAGAATCTTAAATCACTGACGCTACCAAATCCAAGTATCACAACAAACTACTTTGCAACAACTAAACCATATACAACAGTAAATCTACTAGATCACAATATATACAACTTCTTACAAATTTATACAATAACCCAACTTCGCTATATTAATCAAACTAATAATACAACAGTCTAGGGCGCCCGTACCAAGGATAATGGCCGTCATACATCCCTTGATACAAGACAACAACAACTAGGGCTTGGTGTATGTCATGATGACCACCAATATATCCTGAACAAGAAAACCTTGACCTACATGTTGATGTGGCGCCTCTCATCCTTTTCATTGCATGCCCTAAACACATATGCCCAGTCCTTTGGCTCTTGATCTACAACAATTCCAATCTGCCACTATCAATGAACCAACTCCATTAGGCCACTGCAATCGGCCTCAATTTCTCTCTAGTTGATCGTTCGTCCTTCAAAACATCGAGACTATTTTCGAGTTGTTCATGACTCTGTTTGTGAACAACTCTCAACTGCCCACTACTACTCCTCAACTCTTTTGGGACTTTCTTCCCACTATGGTTTTCATGTGTTTCCTGATGAAGACACACTTATGGTTGGTGGGCTTCCCACTATCATTTTCGAATGTCCTTCTCCAACAATGAACTTAGGGCATGGAGGACTACCCAACTTTTGTTGTATATGTCCTTCCTCACAATGCAAGTCTAGGGCTACAAACTACTCCTGGTTGATCATACCTATCAGCTTTTCTTCTACCAATTCTAACAATCCCTTAGTCCTTCAAGAGACTTGTTCCTTAAGGATTGAAGCAAGCCTCTAAAATGCTCCAAAAGTTATTCTTTATTTTGCTCCAACTCTATTAACTTGGTCCACTCTCACGCTACCATCCAATAGACTATGAGCATCCTATATAATGTCCTCTCCGAGGATCTCCTCATCCACTAGCATCCAAAGATCAACAAGATGACATTTATCACTCATTGTTGCTACCTCCTTGTCTTTGACATCTATGCATCCACTATATTGTTCATGTCACACCAACAACCCAAAACCGTTGCTCCAAAACTGATTTTATTTCTTGTCCAAACTTTCACCTTATTTTTTGTCCCTCCCTTGACCTCCGATACACCTTGGGCACCTCCACAGGGCTCTCAACTATCTTGGGTTGCTACAGCAATTAGGCTTGTCTCAAGGCACAATAAATATCATTGTTTGAAGCCTCATTGACCCATATCTAGAGGTTGCAACCTAGTGTGACCTCCATCCTCAAGGACTCACAACCCTCCAACCTCCTCCAAATAGTGTTGTCTATTACATCACTTCTGCGGCCACCTGTAAAAGGGATACACCATACCAAAACATAGAAATATCCTCACACTTGTAACCTCTGAACTAGCAACTAGGATATGCACATAAGTATGCTCAAAAACAAGCCCATACATGTCCTCCAAGTCTCTTGTTGGGTGCCTCAGACCTGCAACTTGCTACTCAAGGAATATGCACCCTTAAGAGACCCAAAACTCGTGCTCCTTGGCCTAGCATCCTACTTCAATATCATTTTCCAAATTGCAAAGTTGTTCTTGATGGAAGATTTCACCTGGATGTTACTTAATAGCCTCAACGAACCCTCTTATATATATCATTCATGTGTGGCACAACTAGCGCTCTTCTAGGGTTGTCCTAAACCAGGTCCAGCATGATTTTGTGCCACTTATCCCACATATAAACATCAAAAATTCATATCTCCACTTTGACACATCCTTTTCACATGCTTTGAATTGCTCCTTGCTCCTCTATGAATTCCCTTCAATCTCCATGTGCCAAATCATCAATCCTCATCATGGTTTCACACCCACATGCTTGGGTGCAAATCCCATAGGCTTCGGTTATTACCCCACAAGTCACTTTTGTGTGCCAATTCCTCCACAACCCTCTAGCCTAGGGTTTGGAGTACCTCCCAAGCTATAAATCTCAACACTCCCTCTTAGAGGGGTACTTCCAACACTATGGATTATCCATCAACATCACCAGAAACACTAGCCCATCTGGTGTCCATCATTATAGCATACTTTGTAGAATGAACCTTGCAATCTCGTTAGTGCCTCTACCTCTTCTCATCAAAACTTGAAGACCTCAAACTTCCATAGGATTACTCCGTTTGAAGCTAGACTCCCTAGAAGTGTACATGATATCCACTGGATCAACATGTCACTAATCTTGTGTCCTACAAGGTCAATCCGAGTTTCGTTCAAACACGGGCCATCGTCACCGCAACCAAGTCCTACAACCACTCATCCTCCTAGATCAAACACAACCCATGCACATCCCTCCAATATCGGATATGCAAGATCATGATCCAATGAAGAAACTAAATTTCCAATCTACGGTCCATCACATAGAGAAATCTCAATCATACCAATCTCGTCCATTCCAAAGAAATCCTCGAGTCATCCCAACGATTCATGGGGAGTCA
>APFE030284102.1:138793-163960 GCA_000404065.3 Pinus taeda
ATATAGAAGTATTAATTAACGATTTATAAAGTTATAAAAGATCCTAAAATAATAAGTTAAAACTTTGCAAAAAAAAAAAGCATTATAAAAATGCATTGCAAAGAAAAACAAAAAACACATGTTTGGAAAACCCTTAAAAAACAAACATCTTAGGATGAAAAACAAGAAGAGGAATAAGACAACTTGAAAAATGGTTGAATAATCAACATTTAAAAAAATTATATATACTCGGGACATCAGAAAACTTAGTGTGTCAAAAATATGCCTTCAAAAAAATAATGTTAATGCTTTTAAAAATGTGCATGAAAATCACCAACATTTAAAAAAAAATATCCTCACTTAATACACTAGAAAATTTAAAGTGAAAAATAAGCCCTCTAAGAAAAACGGGTTAATGTTGCATTAGTACTTTTCAAAATCATTATGAAAATCACTAACATTTAGAAAAAACATGTCCATACTTGAAATATAAGAAAATTTAAGGGTCAAAAATATGCTCCAAAAAAAATGTGTATTCTGAATTAGCACTTTTCAAAATCGGATGATTTTTTTTCTACCTCAAAAAAATGAGTACTTGGTAAAGTTCTTTTTTGATTTGTAATTATGTTCTTGATCACAATGGTTTGTATTTGACAGTGTGGAGTGGATTGGTTTAGTTGTGGCTTGGTATATTGATCAGTGATGATTGGGTATTTAGTGATTCAGTGTTAGTATATTGTGATTAGTTGTTGTTGTGACTCAGTATTTCAGTTTGACAGTGTTTCAATATTCAATGATTTGATATTTGTACAAAAGTTTTATACACATGAAGTGTGTATATATGTGGATATGCTTCAGAACAGTTACGTATATATTCTGAGGTAAATTTGATCAGGGTTTGTAATCGCTACAAATTAGTTTTGTATTGATGACAGTGTGACTGGTTGATTACTATCTGTGATTAGTTTATTGGTATTGAGCATATTGTTGGGTGTGGGTCCAATTTGAAAATATGATGAAATGTGTTCTGCATGTTTTAATGGTTTGAGACAGGTGGATCCGGTATCAAATATTATGAAATATGGTCCACGAGGTGTTGAGGGTTGTAGCCTTCAGTGAGAGGGTAGGATCTCCCTTCTAGTGGGAGTCGGTAAATGAAATTAGGGGGTTGTATCTCCCTTCCAGTTGGTGTTGAAGAACTAATGGATGTTGTAGCCTCCTACATGTGGGTGTTTGTGTACTGGAAAGAGTCTGCGTCAGTACAAGACCATGAAGTAATGAATGATTTTTCATTATAATAAGAGAAGAAGACAGAGACGATAGTAGCGATGGTTTTCTCCCACATTAGGTTTCCACCTAAAATCTCAGTGTCCATATGTGTCGATGTCTTTCTTATGTGTTGTGATTTATTTGTTATTTATTGCATATTGAATGGCTAATGAACTAATAATGCAATGGTTAAGTTAAACATCTGATGGAATTTCAGAAAAATAGGTAATTTGGATATACGCAGTTTTAACTCACAGAAGGTACGTACACACGCGAGTTGTCTGAATAATAGTAGTATACAGAATTCTAAATTTGAAATTGAATGTTAAAGTGAATTAAAAATATTGATTCAACCCCCCCCCCCCCCCAGTATTTTTCCTAACAATTGGAATTAGAGGAGGTCGCTTTAGTAAACCACTTGTGATTGGATCAAGAACAATGGGAAAGAAGCAAAAGAAGAAAGAAACACAAAATAAGAGGTCAAGTCAAGAAAATTGTAGCAGTGATAGCAATGCAGTAGCAATATTAGCTATCATAAATCAAGGACCTCTCTTGTTGATAAATGATGGAGAAGATAGTGAAAATAGTGATGAGGAATTATCAGTGAAAGTAATCATTCTACAAAGAAATTGGATTCAAAAATAATTGCCCTAGAAGTAGAGATTAAAAGGCACACAGCTGAGAATAGAGATCATCAAAAGTTACTACAACTTTTTTATGAAAAGGAGAGTTCCTACAAAGAAGAATTATTAGGTTAAATACTCGGCTGGAAGAGGGAGGAAAAATTGAAAAAGGAATGAAGAAGTAGTATAAGGAAAAACAAGATCAGTGTTAAAAACTGGAGAATGAAGTAACTTCATTGAAAAATGAAGTTGGAAAGAAAATTTCCAAGCAATAAGAGGCAACTAAAACTGAAAAAGATGCAACGATAAAGAAACATAAAGAAAGAATCAGTTACTATGAAGGACTTGAAGCAGAATTCATCTCTCTCAAGTTTAATCTTGAAAAGTCAAACAAACGATACGAAGAGATACTTCAAGTATTTGAGGACCAAGAAACTGAGCTTAAGGAAGAGACCATTGAGATGAGAACTCAGCTTGAAAAGACAAATATAAAAAAGAAGTTGAGGTAAGTATACTAGAAGGTAAGTTAGCATAAAGGGATAAGTAATTGAGATTTCAAGATAGCTCAAAGATATTGGAAAATCTTCTTAACAATCAAAGGTCTCCCTCCATTAAATTTGGTCTTGGTTTTCATGAAACTGTAAAAGGAGAATATAGCTCACAAGTTTGTGCAAGAAACCATGTGGTTAACAAATTAAACTCTAAAAAAACTAGTAAAGAATTAAGAAGTCAACCATACCAACAACCAAAGTAATAAATTTTCAAAGGAAATCATTTGCTCCCAATAATAGAAACAACAATCGGTTCTTTCCTTTGAACAATGACATTGAATGTTTTATTTGTCGCAATTTTGTACATATTGTATCCAATTGCAAAAGAAGATTCACAGGACTACCATCAGTTCCCAGGTACTCGGGTTTCTTTAAGGGATATTGTTTTGCATGTAATATGTTTGGTCACAAAGCTATTAATTGCAGTAGGAGGAATATGAAACATAAATATCATGATTCTTTTGCCCCTTCTCTGGTCATGTAAGATGTTATACATGTAACAAGTTTGGTCATGTAGCAAAAGAATGCAGGAATAAATCAATGAATTTATTCAGAAAACAAAACACACAGAAAGACAAGAACATTGTTGGATCCACCAACACTCCTCATATTAAGTAGAAGGAAGAAGAAGAAGTAAGGTGTGACATTGTTTTGTGTGCATTTAAAGAAGAAGATCAATGGTACATTGATAGTGGGTGCTCTCACCATATGTCTGGAAATAAGGAAAATTTTATCTCTCTTAACAAAAAGAAGGGTGGTAAGATTATTCTTGAAAATGGTTCATCTACAAAGGTATTAGGAATTGATAATGCTATCTTGATGTTAAGAATAGAGAAGAAGCTAACGTACTATTGGTTTATGGGCCAAAGGACAACATTCTAAGTGTAGGCCAAATAGTTGATAAAGGAAATGTAATTATATTTGCATCAACTGGATGCAAGATCATAGAAAAATACATTGGAGAAGTCATAACAAAAGGATACCAAAATTCAAATAAATTGTATGTACTAACAATGAATACAAGTAGAAATAAAAGGTCTAACTCCTCTTCTTCAGATTCTTAATAAAAGCAAATAGTCCCCATTGCAGTATATTATATTTGATGTTATTTCTAAAGGGATTGCAGAACTATCAAGATCATAGGATCAGTGGCGTATGATCTCAGGGGGAGCTATGCATGTGTAGTTTGATGTTGATTTCATTATTATTATTTTATTGTGTTTATGTTATTGATGATGCATCTGATGAAGTGACTGTGATTGGGAACAAACATGGCAAGGTCAGGGGGAGATGTGGCTATTTGGTTCTAAGTGAAAAATAAAAAATTGGCATTTTATACATGTGTATTATGAAGGACAATCATGTATGTACGTGGTTCTTGACTTATATAATTGTGTATGTTTCTTTGTGGTGATAAAAAAGTGGCACAAATTCAGGGGGAGCTTCTCATATGCTTCCATCAGTGCATTGTTGGCATTTTTGGTCTAACATTGGTTTTCTGCAAATTGTTGATGATGCCCTTATGTTGTGTGTAAAAGAGTATTGCCTCATAATGAATGTTGAGTTGTTGCTAGATCTTATTATTGTTGTTGATTTTCTATTGGTGAGAAGGATATAATGTGATCAAAATTGATGATGAAGAGTTGGCACAGGTTCAGGGGGAGCATCTTATATGCTTCTAATGGTTCATTGTTGGCATTATGGTTTCTTGAGCACTCATTTTTTCATGATGTTAACTATGATGAGTTCATGGTTATTACTAATGTCATCAGTCTTATTTCATTGCTCACCACTGAAAATATATATGTTGTTGTCACTATGACATGGGTCATCAATGATGCATGGGTTGCATATGGTGAAGTTATGGATAGTGTCTTATTATTGCTACTAAATATTAATGCACTTGATGAGGATGATATGCATGCTATATTCATTGTTGATGATATTGAAGGGATTGATGCTACATTGTCTTATCTATATTGCTTCTTGATGATGAGAATGTTCATGCTGTTGTCATTTTATCACTTATGTTGTTATCATATGATTATGTTGCATATGTCCATGTGAAGCATGGTGGTTGCTGATGATTATCACGGTTTTGCTATAGATACTTCTTGGCTAAAATGTTGAATAGAGCATATATTATTTTTCATGAATGTCATGTATGTCTCTTTATGTATTGGTCATGAAATTGCCCATGTTGTAATCACTGTAAAATCCAGTGATGTATGGGCCATTGGGATCAAATCATGTCATATATGTAACCCCATTTTTTTGGGTGATTAATGTAAACATGGAATCATCGAGTCATTGAGAGGTCATGGATAGCCATGTAATTGGGTCATAAAGCCTTGTACTTATATTGCATATCTCTATAAGGTTTGACATATGCTCAAGGGGAGCATGGTCGGTATGCAGATTTCATGGTTCATACCAGCATATCAAAGTTACGGTGATGAGCGCTACAAAGGGAAGTACTCCATTCATCTTGGTTCATCCCTTTGCCCTTGATGTCAAAGGGGGAGAGAAGATTTGGTGCTTGCATGTGGTTTCCAAACACTAAAGTGGTTGCCATCAAGTCCAAAGAGGGAGATTGTTGGCCTTATGGCTAATGTGTTGTCTTTGATGGCAACCTGCTTGTCAAATATGTCCTTGATGTCAACTTGGTTATAATATGATGATTATAGAATTGTAACAGATGACATAATTGATGGTACAAATTTTACACATGATATGGAAGATAATTGACAACTCGGTCACGAGATGCATAAAAAATGTGAAGTTTGAAAAGTATGCGCGACCCCTATGAAGAATGGTCACGTACATACGCAGGTTATGTGAACAAAATCTGTGTACATAATTCGACCATGGAAATAAAAAACAAGAGTTATTACCATGGTAATTAGCCATAGTATTGTGACAACAATGTCTATTTGATCCCACAAACAAATATTGACAACATTACCAATGGATTTTCTTGTGGTATTCGAAAGACAAAAAGCTATATAAGGAGAAGGAGATCAAGGAGTTGTGTGTGTAATGAAATATATTATTCATGTGTGATCTAATATGAAACAGGTGTGCATAAGGGAGCATGGAGAAGTCTCATATATGATATATTTGAAAGTGTATTGAAGACTAATGGATATACTTACTTGATATGTTTATGTTTGAGTAGTTAACACTGCAAGATCTGTGGTTATAGTGATGATATGATCTTAATGTGTTTGCAGTGATATGTGATTTTGACAATAAATATGCAGAAAGTATGTTATGTTTGCAACGAAGGTCTGTACGCAAGTTTTCTTCAGTAATGTAGCGTATATACGCGGATCTGCTTCACTATAGTCATGTATATATTATGAGATAATATGTCTTTATATTGTTGCTTGATATGCATTGATGTTCGTTGATTTGATGTTGAATGATGAGTATGATGATCAGAGATGTGATCGGATTGAATAGAATGGTTTGGTTAAGAAGTTCTTGGTGATTTGAAATTTGTACGCGAGTATTATTCATGATAAGTGCATATATGCGTAGATCATTTTAATAGAAGTCGTGTATATATTCTAGGGTTTGAAATTGTTGCTTGGCGATGACAGTTGATGAAGTTTGTATTATTTGTTGTTGTACGTCAATGATGTCTTGATCAGAATGGTATGTATTTGACAGTGTGGATTGGATTGATTTGGTTGTGACTTGGTATACTGATCAGTGATGATTGGGTATTCAATTATTGAGTATTAGTATATTTGCGATCAGTTGTTGTTGTGACTCAGTATTTCAATGATTCAGTGGTTGATATAGTGGTTCAGTTTGACAGTGTTTCAGTATTCAGTGATTTGAGATTTATAAGCAAGTTTTATGCACAGGAAGTGCGTATATATGCAAATATGCTTCAAAATAGTCACGTATATATTCTAAAGTAAATTGATTAGGGTTTGTAATGATTGTAGATTAGTTTTGTATTGATGTCAGTGTGATTGGTTAATTAGTATCAATGATTGGTTGATTAGTATTGAGCATATTGTTGGGTGTGGGACCAGTTTGAAAATGTGATGAAAGGTGGTATGCATGTTTTACTGGTTTGAGACGGGTGGATCCAGTACGAAATATTATGAAATGTGGACCACGAGTTGTTGAGGTTTGTATCCTTCAGTGAGGAGGTAGGAGCTTCCTTCCGGTAGGAGCCAGTAAATGAGATTAGGGGGTTGCAACTCCTTTCTAGTTGATGTTGGTGAACAAGTGGAGGTTGTATCCTCCTGTAGGTCAGTTTCTGTATGCTGGAAAGAGTTTGTGTCAATAAATGACCATGATGTAATGAATGATTTTTCATTATAATAAGAGAAGAAGACAGAGATGACAACAGCGATGGTTTTCTCCCACATTGGGTTTCCACCTAAAATCGCGGTGTCCATATGTGTTGACGTGTTGCTTATGTGTTGTGATTTATATGTTCTTTACTACATATTGAATTTCTAATGAACTAATAATGCAATGGTTAAGTTAAACATATGATGGAAGTTATAAAAAAATATGGATATACGCAATTTTAATTCACAGAAGGCTCATACACATGCGAGTTTTCTAAATAATTGTAGCGTACAAAATTCTAAATTTGAAATTGAAGTCATCCTTATCTAAAAATCCATAGGGATCCTTCCCATAACCAAAACATTGTCCTACACCTTTTCCGAGACTTTTGTAACCTAGAACTTGACCGAGATTTCAGAGAGGAGTGTGAGGATCTTGTTGTCCAAATGTGAGGGTGCAGGCTCCTTTATATAGTAGTTTTTCCTTGTATTTGAGCTGATATGTCCACCGAAAGTGTTGTGTCTCCTTTGTGAGCTGATTTATCATTTATATTTATCTTAAGGCCGACATGACTGCCTTTCTTCATCGTTTTGTTGGCAGACATCTTCGTGCTTGTCTTTGGAGGATTTTGCTTGTCTTTGAGGGCATTTTAGACTAGTATATATATTTACACATGCTCAAGAAGAGCTCTTTACATGTCTTTGTCTCTTTGAATTTCCTAGACCTATGGAATGAGCAAGAAACTCATTCTTATAATTTACAAAAAATAATATTTCTTTTTCTTGACAAGTACAAAGATCAAAGCTACATTTGTAAATACTGAACCTAGTTACACTTTCTTCAACACTCCCTCTTAAGTAGGGAGGTATTCATAATGGTGCTTGGTTATTCTCAATCTAAATAATTTCTCATAAGAAGAATCAGATTGGTAATCCCATCTGTACAGCATCATATTAATCAACATTGTCATAGTGCAAGGCCTAGACTAACAACTCCATCTCTCCATGAGACCATGAGCTACAATGTTGACAATACCAATGATTTATAGACACCTTCATCATTGTCTCTCAAGGTACATACACACCTATGTGTTCACTAAGTATGACCTTCTAGGACTATTCTTATCTTGGGTTCCCAGCCCTCAAAGAATATCGGTCATGTTGCCTACTCTTATCTTGGA
Source organism: Pinus taeda (assembly GCA_000404065.3). Lineage (NCBI taxonomy): Eukaryota > Viridiplantae > Streptophyta > Pinopsida > Pinales > Pinaceae > Pinus > Pinus taeda. The sequence goes on from APFE030284102.1 coordinate 146,713, forward strand.
TGCCCTACACATCCTCAAAGAGTATCGAATGCAAAATTATTACCCAATCCTCCCATTCTTTCTTCTCAAGTGAAGACAAGAATGTTGTGTCTATCATGTGTCTACATTTCCATTCCTAGCCTTCATCTAGACTTACGATTGTTAGTCCTAGTCTAGTGCATGACACATGAAGTGGAAAAAGACAATTGTCACTCCTTTCTAGTCATGGGTGATCCAATTCAAACTCCCTCTTGATCAAGGACCTGCCAGAACTCCCTCTTAGCTAGGGACTCTTTTATACATCAGAAGCTTATTCTTCGTGGGTTCTTCAGTTGCTTGATCAACTTCTCTCCTTGATGTCATGAAATTTAGTTGAGCTTCTTCCTTGTACGACAATAGCCATCGATCACTTTCCTTCTTATTTCATCATGTCGTTCCTTTCTTCATGGAAAATGGCCTTCTTGGCATACATTTGAAACTTTCTTCATATGGCTACTTATTTTCTCTCCATGCTTCTCTCAAGAGTTTCCATGCATCGCATGAATGTTGGTTGTATGTGTTCTTACAAGTCTTCTTCTAGTAGCCCTACATGAACTCATCTAGATATTACTCAAGAAATCTACACATCATATTAAATCAAATCATACCTTACGAGATGGTTCTTCATCATGACATATTCCTGTAGGTATCAGCATCCATCATACATGTTGACACACCTCCCAAAGATATCCATTGTCAAGGGTCTTCATTATCAGAGTCTTCATATCTCTCCGGGAGATTTCCTAGTCAAGTCTTCTTGGTCTTTGGATGTTGATCACCTTCATCAGGGTTGCATATCAATCTCTTGCTTCCTCACACGTTCCACTCCTAGGATATTTCAATCAGAGTTTCTTAATTGTATTCAACCACCTCATACTTCATATGAGGACATATTATGTTGATTTCATCTAGTGCGACTTATGCTTTTCTGCATCTTTTCAGAGGAGATTCTTTTCTCTTGATCATGCTTCTTAAGATAGAAGTGATGATCTATTTACCTGCAACCATACAACATGACATTATAAAATTAAATACATGCATACATACTTCATTTTACCTTTAAGTCATCTAGGCTTCTTCCAGCAACTTCCTTGATTGAAGAGATCTTCAATCCCTTGATTTGCTTCATGTCTTCACACCATTATCTCATGGATTCCATAAGTTTGAGTTCTTGTTGAAACACTTGCTTCCTCTCTAGATTAGTGAACCTTACGATGAGGATTCCATCAGAGAATTTTTGAGGATCTTGTATATCCCCAACTAGCAGAAGTTTCCTTTTTTACTTGATGTATGATGAGCCTTAGATGACTCCTCTCTTTGCTTCAATGTCCACTTAGGTTCCCAAGAGATATATATCCTACATGTTTGTCTACCATGGATTTTGTCCTTCATGATTCCCATGATGATGTCATGATCTCTTGTTTCTAATGTTTCCATGGTGCCATGATGCATCTTATTATCATTGTCATATATTAAAACGCAATATTTAGGAGCTTATGATAGGACCCTTTTGTGAGGGATACTATCTTACTCATAGGAGAGATTTGATACTCCCTCTTTCCTTGTCCATTTTCTTTAGCTTCCTCCATATTTAAGTGATATGAGCTTCCAAAATCTTTCTATAGCATTGGATCTTCACAATACTTATTTTTGCCTTTACTTGAGGACCAACCTTGCTTTTCCTTTGTACACATGGTTGAATTCTTTTATCCTTTAATACTATAGGCTGCAACTTGTCTTTCTCTATCTAGCATAGAGACCACAAATTGTTGGGTGACGTAACCTTCTTTGTTTATTGATATTTGTTACCTTGCTCATCAATGATGACTACCTTCTCATCATCTTTCCTAGATCCTCATGAAGTTGTTCCTTCCTTCTTTGATACCTTTACTATTGTGTAGGTCTAAGCGACTTTCTTCACTTTGATTTCCAAGAGTATATCTATCATTTCATATATCTCTCTTTATGTCTCCTCTTCTGCTATTTAGGTATGACAAGACTTTTGAGTGATATCATATGAATCCTATGAATCTCTTGATGGATTCAAACAATTCTTGACCTTCATAGACCTTTTCATAGATATCAATGATTTCTCTTTTCTATGAGGATTATGACAATCCTCCTTGTTCTATGCAAGGAATTTTGGTTATCTAACTAATTTATAAATCCCCTTTCAATCAAGAAATCATTTAACCAAAACTGATTATAAAATTGAAAGATACTTACTTGGTGTGTGAAGAGCAGATCTTCACCTTGATGCTTCTTTTGCTTGAGTTGCCCATCATTAGTATCCTTCATCACGACTTCCTTGGAGGCCTTCTAGCACCATGACATCAGTGGTTTTGACATAACCGAGACTGCTTCACGACCTTCCCAATTCATTTTTAAGGTACTTTTGACTTCAACATAATTTTGACATGTTAGTGATACTATGTTCTGATCTAAGCACCATGTTATTGAGATCATAATCATAGATTGAATTCGAGACTGTGACAAGTATATTGGTATAGCACTACACAGTGATGTCTATGTGCATTTGGTAGAGAGGAAATTTACTAAGAGCCCAAACTTGTCAGTGAATAACATAACTAAACTATGGGTGGCACTGTATAGATAGACCGCCTCATCACCGAAACTGCCTTGATGTAATAACTATACTGAGATAGTGATGTAATTATGGATTGTAAGAGGTATTCCTTGGATTACTTCTGCAATATATGTGTATACCTGAGACTATCTTTTATGGCATGTAGAAAGTTCAGTGATCAAGAAGTGAGGATCATTGGTATACTTCATCAAACTGAGCATGAGTTGAGTGCATCACTATAATTACTAAAGTTGATACTCCATGATTGTTGTAGACCTGCTTATTGTATACTTGCTCCTTTAATCCTTTCAACATGCTTTGATGTCATTGAAGACAGATCCTTGTATGTCTCTTCTACTACCCTTCATTTGACTTCAACACCTTAGTTTTGATTCCATGTTGAAGAATCTAGGGCAAAAGTAGTTACTATGATTCTTCTTAGCATGATAACTATTTCTGAGGTATTTTAACTTTTTGCTTATTAGCACAATCTTATCTTGATATCATTAGTGTGTGCATTTCTTACTTCATTAAACAATTACCAAAATACAAGAGACAATAAAAAAAAGGTTTTGGCTTTCTTCCAGGGCCAAAACCTCTCCCTCTTGGAGAGGAAAACCCGCACAAAATTCTTCTTATAGAGATTCTACTTGAAGAATACCAAGACCATGATCCTTAGCCTACTAGGCCACTCCAAGACCAAGACACCAATCCTCTTCTTTGTCATTATTGATATCATCTTTATTGTTGCACCATGGAGGCCATTACTACTGCATCACTTCATTATTGTTGCAACATCTTTGTTGTCCCTTCACCGAAGTCTTCGTCAACTAGATATTCCATGTTGATATATGTATTGCAGAGCTGCCTTTTGATCCACCAAGATCATGATTGTATTCGCGTAGCCTTTACCGAGATCATGACCCTATTAGGATCATGACTTCACCTTGACGGAGAATGTAACTGTGTATGTACAGCAGTCATCCTTATCCGCAATTATGAGAGTATGTGTGTGTGTACAACAATCATCCTTATTTGAAGCTATGAAAGTATGTGAGTGTGTACAAAAACCATCCTTATTCGAAACTGTGAGAGTATGTGAGTGTGCACAATCGTCATCCTTATCTGAAACTGTGAGTGTGTACAGCAGTCATCCTTATTCGAAAATCCAAAGGGATCCTTCCCCTAACCGAAACACTCCTTGCACCTTTTTCCAAGACTTTTGTAACCCTGAACTTGACCGAGATTTCAAAGAGGAGTGTGAGGATCTTGTTGTCCAAATGCAAGGGTGCAGGCTCCTTTATATATAGTTTGTCCTTGTATTTGAGCCGACATGTCCACCGAAAGTGGTGTCTCCTTTGTGAGCCGACTTGTCATTTATATTTATCTTGAGGCCGACATGACTACCATTCTTCATCGTTTTGTTGGCAGACATCTTCGTGCTTGTCTTTGCAGGATTGTGCTTGTCTTGGAAGGCCTTTTAGACTAGTATATATATTTACGCATATGCTCAAGAAGAGCTCTTTACATGTCTTTGACTCCTTGACTTTCCTAGACCTATGGAATGAGCAAGAAACTCATTCTTATAATTTACAAAAATAATATTTTTTTAGATATCATTTTTTGGGATTCAACCGCGTTAAGTAAGTCATTCATCTATGACCATTTCCATGTGAGGTAGTCGTAACTGACTAATTTCTCATGAGAAATTAGTCAGTTACGACTACCTCCCATGGAAATGGTCATAGATGAATGACTTACTTAACACGGTTGAATCCCAAAAAATGATATCTAATATAATGCATTGTGGAAATGCCCAATACTTAATATTTCTTTTTCTTGACAAGTACAAAGATCAAAGTTACATTTGTAAATATCGAACCTAGTTACACTCTCTTCAACACAATTCTGAGTTCAGAATTGCTAGGCCACATGGATTGATCTTGTTTTACTAGTGAGGGACATTATGAGGGGAAACAGTAGAAACAATATAATTGTTCTCCGAGCTATTATCAAGTTCTTCAACTCAAGTTGGCAACTCTAGTATTAGGATCTCCAATTTAGGTTGGAAATTGTAGTGTTAGGATCTCTAGTTTAACCTAACGTATTCCCATTGGAAAGATGGAAATGGTGGAGGTTGTGGACCATACATAGCGTAAATAAAAGAATACTTGGTAGAAATTTGAAATGCAAAAGAAGGAAAAGTTAGAAAAGAGAAAAGATAAGATAGGTTTTTGACAAAGAAACAGAATAGCAAATATAGTTTTAAGGTCTCCAATTTCAGCTAACATAAGTATAGTGCCCCATTCTAGTGATGGAGCTCATGGAGCACAAAATTTTGATGTAGAGAGCACTTCGCAGAATGCAAGTGGCAGAAAAAACTAACGTTAGATAAAATAAGTAAAGAAAATATAATTGACCTTAAGAAATAGCACATCAATTTTAGTTTTCTAATGGATAGTTACAATGATTAAGTTCATCACATGGATCATACAAAATTTAGAGGAGATAAAAGTTAGCGTATTTTTTAAATTGCAAAAAAAATAAAACTATAGATAAGATACTTTGATTGATGTCCGACAATGACTTAAAGATAGATCAATCGGATTGTATTTCAATACAGTCAGTGGTAACAATCTATAGCAATGGCAGAGCAATTTATATAAGCTAAACGATGAAAGGAAAAACATAAGGTAGAAGAAGTGAAACTATTGTTTGAGAGAAGTAGCAAGACATATCGAAACAAAAGAAGACAGACTTGTTTACTTGCAATATGAATATCAACGATTGAAGATCAATGAAACTGTATTTTAATATAGTCAGTGGTAATAAACTATAGGAGTGGTAGAGCAATTTTGATTAGCTAAATGATGAAAGGAAAAGCAAAAGGTAGAAGAAGCAAAACTATTATATGAGAGAAGTAGGAAGACATATCGAAACGAAAGAAGACTTCTATACTTACAACATGAATAACAAGGGTTGAAGATGAACCACAGTTGCTGGTTCAAAACGTCGAGATTATAAAATAGTGAATGCGATATGAATGCGGAAATTTGTTTACATAAGAGTTGAACTACTGCAATTAACACATTTAAGTTAAATAATCTACCAAGTTTGAATTCTTCAGCGATAAGGAAAACTGACATCAGACACACCCAAAAAAGGTCATTTCAATATCAAACTATTGTCCATATTTAAACTTGAATTTGCAAGGAAAATCTTGTCACTATCACGGCATTTCAATATATAAAACAAAAGCAATGTTTTATGCACAATTAAATAAGTCACTCATCTAAGCAATTTTTTAAACAATAATGTAGTGTGATTAATACAAGTATGTCTTGAGTATTAACTAATAAGTGAATCCATGAGGCGCTTTTTGACTCAACTGTCAATTATTTTGTTAGCCCAAGTACAATGCATTCTGATGATTTTAGAGCAAGAAGGGCTACTTCTGGGGAAAATTTTCGTTGAGAAATAATGATAGCGATATTGGAGAATTTTAATGTTATTTTGTTTATGGTTGTACACTCTGTGCATTTATCATGCGCTCTAACTTGACCTAGTTCAAGGTTGGCAACACCCACATTGTTATATAAAGATACTTTATAGTATAGCAAAAAGTGAAAGGCAAATTCTATAATTACAAGCATGATAGTTAAATTTGCAACTCCTCATTAAAGAAAACCCCAAAAAGTGAACCAATGATAAAACAAATCAAAACATACCAAAATTATCTCAAAACATTTGGAAATGATAAAACAAATCAAAACATACCAAAATTATCTCAAAACATATCCAAATGCTATGAGTTCCATAGTATTTGCATCCTTTGATTTGCCAAGCTAACAAGTTTCGAACATGAGTAAGACAAGGACAACAAATGTGCAACGATAAATGAACACTTTTTGAGAGATTACTTGCGGGAGCTACACTAAATTAGAATCCCATCTTGGATGTATAGTTGAAGGCAGAAGAATACACAGATTTCACTATAGTGAAACCCTTGGCAAAATGTAGTAGGTTGAAAAAGCGAGCCATATAATATGGACATCAAACAAATAAGTATGAAGCCTCTAAACCATATTGTAATCGCTAATGGGTTGTTATTTCCTTTAACTCACATGGATCTATATACTTGTTGCAAGCCAAACATCTGTCGCAATTCCCATCTCACAATTATAGCATGCAACATGCCTTGATGGAAACTAATAGCAATATATTTGATTCTATTGTGTTTCCATCGTTTCATTCGCGAAGTTGTCAAATTTCGAACATAAGGAAGACGACCACAACAATTGTACAACGATAATTGAACACATTTTCGAGATATTCCTTGCGGGGGGTACATTAAATTAGAGTCACAGGTTGAATGTATAATTGAGGGCAGAAGAATACAAAGTCTTTTTTGTAGATAAACCGTTGGCAAAGTGTAGAAGGTTGAAAAAGTCAGCCATAAAGTGTGCACATAAGGGAAATAACTATCAAAGGTACCAACCATATTATAATTACTAATGGGTTGTTATTTCCTTTAACTCGCATGGTTCTAAATACTTGTTGCAAGTCAAACATCTATCGCACCATAGACACCTAGCATTACAAAGGGTGAGTAATATGTAAAAATATGGCCAATTGTTTACATATTGAAAGGCGACAAAAAAAATAACCCCTATACAATTCATAGCATGCAACATATAAATTGACTAAGTTAGCGTTTGGTAGAGATGCCAAGTGGAATGAAGCACATGTATGTCGAGGTCAGGGGACGACCATCAAATATACATCTAAGTATTAAGTTATCAAGCCATGTTGTTGAAATTGTTCATACCAAAAGTCTCTGAGGGTAGGTGGAAGGGTTCCTTCAATTCCTCTCGAAGAATATCGAGTGGTCATGAAGCTCCTTCATTTACGGATCCATCTTGACCAGAGGCATTTTAACTTCTCTATCAAATTCTTTTCTCAGAGAGGATCGTTCTGGGAGCTAAGTACAGAAGAGGAGATTCTCCTTCCATTATTTCAAAAATGTGAAATATATACACTAAATATCCATTTGGATTATGTTCCTCATCAAGTGAATGTGGTTTCCCTAGGGGAGGGGATTTACTCTGAATTTTTCAATTTATTTTCTTGGAAGGGCATCGATTTGCATTTGAAAGGCATAGAGAGTGGTGGAATTTCATGGCTAGGCAATGTTTCATAGATGGTTGGTCGGGGATTGAGTGGAAGATATTTGTCAAGACTATCTTCATAAGTTGGCAAAAGGGGTTGCTCCAATCCAAGCTTTAGTTGCACTTGCTAATTTGTCTTCTCTTCTGTGTTAACATTATAGAAAAGATCAATTGGCATTCTACCTTGGAAATGTAAAAACCAAGTCGCTACCAAGAGAGCTCGGCCGATGACCTAGGGTTTCATCACTTTTAGCGACGACGCATTGTTCTGCTCTCAGAGCCCCTGTTCCTTCAACATTGCACAGTCCAGTAGCATAGACCGCAAATGCGTAGCTCCGTTACAACGACTTCACCGATGGGGGAGGACATGGAGCCTCCCCCCATGACGACTCAGTCACCAAGGACTCTAAACAATCCTGACAACGCCTCTGCACATCATGCACAAACAGATCATCCTCACACTGATCCGCCAAATGAGTCCCAGAGTACAGCAAAGATACCACTGGAAAGGCAGCAAAATATTGGGGAAAATGAGGACAAACCCAAAACGACTTCCAAAACCTGCAGAATGACCTAAGATTGAACTACCCAGTCAAAGAATCAATACCCAAATCCAATACATGAAAGATCATGCTCTCATTAGGAAATTTATAGGGTTTTGTCCCACGGAGAATGCCCTTCAGGGTTGGATAGCAGCGAAATGGAAACCAAAAGGACACATCAACCTGAAGCTTGGACCGAAAGGTTTCTTCACAGCCATCTTCAACTGCATAGAAGATCGGAACAGGGTCTTAGATAACGGTCCTTATTTCTTCAATGCAGCAGGACTCTATCTAAGAGACTGGGTTGAGAGATTCAACCCTGACAAAGAAGACCTCAGCGCAGCCCCTGTTTGGATTCAGTTATATTCTCTGCTGCTAGAATACTAGGATGAGGAAACTTTAAAAGACATAGGAAATGGGCTGGGAGAATTCATTAAAGTAGCAGAAGAAGCAAAACACAGAAGATATACCTCATATGCCCGCATCTGCATCTACATGCACATAAACAAAGCACCACCAGACTCGGTAAGTATTTATCATGATGATTTAGAATGGATTCAAACTCTAGATTATGAGCATGTTCCCTTCAGGTGCCGCAAGTGCCATGCACATGGACATCTATTCTATGATTTCCCACTCAATGTCAAGCCCTCACCCAATACTGCCGTGGAGAATACAAATCAAGAAGGTTTTACTAAAGTAAACTCTAGGAAGAGATCTAACAAGAAACCTTCCTCTCAGCCTAATCATGCCCCCGCCAGCGACTCTATCCCCTCGTCGAGCAACAGCTTCGACATCTTAGCCCACTCCGACCCCTTCGCACCGGAACCTCCCTTCCCATCCTCAGGCCCAAATATCCCTATTCCAACCTCTGAGAACCCCCTACAGGGCATATTGTTGTCTCAGCATGGAGAACTACCCCAATCTTCCCTCCCAATAGGCCCTCGCAAAGCTTTGATCTGCAAACCTAATAGCATGGAGATTGATAACCAGATGCTCATCCCCAATCCAGCTGTGAACATTCCTTCCGATAGTGATGAATTCAAGCAAATGGAGGAAGAACCGAAAAGCATTGATCTAGGAGATTTGAACATTTTCAGCCTTGAACAGGGATGCAAGCAAAAACAATATGATAAGATTCCAGCAAGACAACTAGAAAGTCTAGAAGTCATACTATCTAGAGCACATCAGCAAAGATCCCTCAGAAATCTGGAATTCATTGGGATGGAAAGAACCTATTCAAGGATACTAAGAAAAGAGGGAGAAAGACAGATTTACAGCGAACCATCCTCATTGGGGAAATGTTGGTTGAATCTCGCAGATATTCAAAGCTCACCAAGTACCACTGGCCACTCCCCAACTCTGAATCATGAAGCTCATCTCATGGAATGTAAGAGGGCTGAATGGCCCAGGGAAATACAGAATGATAAAAAATCTGATTCAGAAGGGAAAACCCCACATCTTCTTTATGCAAGAAACCAAGTGCAACAGTACTCTGCTCAACTCCACTCTCTCAAAAGCTTGGAACAGCTACCACACTTCGGCGGTGGATGCCATAGGAGCCTCGGGCGGCATAGCAATCGCTTGGAATGCTCAAACCATTGAACTTATAGACATTCATGCTAATCACCACTTCATTCAAGCCAAATTCCATGTCATAGGGACCAACGTGCACGGCCATCTCACCAACGTATACTTCCCGCAAACCGCTGACAACAAAATCGCCATCTTGGACACGCTAGCCCTGCACAACGCCAACAAATCCCTTCCACTCTGGATCATGGGAGGCGATTTGAATATGATCACCAAATTAGAAGAAAAAATAGGAGGAAGAATCAGACTGGAAACTGAAAGTGAGCACTTCAAAAAGTTCATCTAGAGCAACTGGTTAATCGACTTCCCAGCAACAACGAGATTTTCACCTGGAACAACAAAAGGTCAGGTACTCATCAAATCGCCTCTCGGCTTGATAGATTCTTGATACCTGATAATGCCATACATCTCGAAGGAGATATCTCTACCTCCATCCTACCATATGCAGGATCAGACCATTGGCCAATCTCGTTTCAATGGCAAAGGTTAGGGGTCTCCTCCAAAAGACCTTTCTGCTTCGAATCTTTCTAATTGACCCATCCTGAATTCAAAGATCTAGTTCAGGAAACTTGGAAAAGCTTGACCCCCCCTGCAGGATCCAAAATGTTCCAATTTCAACAAAAGTTGCGACTCCTAAAAGTGCAAATCAAACAATGGAACAAGGCAACCTTCGGAAACATTTTTCAAGCTCAATAAGCTTTATCCCAGGAGATGGAGAAGCTCCAGGAAACTATCATCAATGAAGGCAGGATTGAAGCTAGCAATGAATGGGGAAAGCAGATACAGACGCAGATCAAAGAAAGGGAGAGATAGGAGGAAATATTATGGAAACAGAAATCGCGAATAAAATGGCTAAAGGAAGGGGAAAGGAACATGAAATTCTTCCATTGCTCGACAATCCAAAGAAGAATGCAAAACAACATCACCCACATTTTCAATCAACAGGGAGAAAAACTGGAAAACCATGGAGACATAAAAGCAGAACTAATCAGGCACTTCAAATCAGTACATCTAGAACCCTCCATCAACATGGAGCCTGCGATTGACAAGATTCTTTCGCACATCCCTACGCTGATCACAGAAGAACACAATCATTTGCTTCTCCGCCCAGTTACTCCCCTGGAGGTGGACTCTGCTATGAAACAGATGCAGGAAGGAAAAGCCCCGGGCCCAGATGGCTTCACCTCCACTTTTTTCCACCAATTCTGGGAATATATCCAAGAGGAAGTCTGGCAAGTAGTCGAAGAATCTAGAATGCTTCACTGGATGCTCCCCTCCCTAAATGCCACCTTCATCACCCTCATCCCCAAGGAGGAGCCCTCAAACACGCCTGATATATTCAGGCCGATCGCCCTGTGCAATGTCATCTACAAAATTATCTCCATAGTTATAGCCTCTTGCCTGAAGTCGTTGCTTCCCATGCTCATCTCGCCAGAACAACTGGGCTACGTGGAAGGAAGGCAAATCATGGATGGGATCATACTCACCCACGAGATCATTCACACTTTAAAGCATCATAAAAAATCAGGGATGCTTCTCAAAATCGATCTCTCAAAAGCCTTTGATAAGCTAGGTTGGACATACATGCAGTCTATATTAACAGCTTCGGATTTTCACCCATATGGGTTAGATGGATTATGAGCTTGATTTCCTCAGCATTCTTCTCTATTCTTCTCTATTCTGGTTAATGGTATTCCCTCTCCTCCCTTTCAACCTTCCAGAGCCATACGCCAAGGGGATCCCCTCTCCCCTTTTCTCTTTGTGCTCATCGCTGAAGGATTAGGCAGATCCATTAAGCATGTGCTTCATGAAAACCAGCTTAAAGGCATATCCCTGCACAACTCCCCGGCTATAACCCATCAGCAATTTGTGGACAATAATATGCTATTTGGACACCCCTCAGTCCAAGGAGCCAGAAAATACAAAGCCCTCCTTGATGATTTCTCCGTTGCTTCTGGAGCAAGTATTAATACTACCAAATCTCAGATTTTCTTTTTTCACACCCCTTCAGCAACTCAAGCATCCATAATCCGCATTCTGGGCATTTCACCTGCCGCTTTCCCCTCCAAGTACCTTGGAGCCCCCCTTATTGATTCAACACTCAAACACTCTCCTTGGCAACTCCTTCTCGACAAGATGGAATCCCGTCTCACCTCCTGGACTTTCAAAGCCCTAAACATGGTTAGCAGACTGATCCTGATCAAATCCATTCTGCAATCAATGCCTCTTTATTTGTTTTCTATCTTAGCAGCACCCAAATGGGTTCTCAAGAAAATCAAAAATCTCCAAGGAAATTTCTTATGGGGTTCTATGGGGCAGAATCGCAAATGGGCTTTAGTCAAGTGGGACACTGCATGCCTCCCAAAAAGCTTGGGGGGAATTGGTCTCCAGGACCCTCAACATAGCAACGCAATCATGGGCGCTCGAATCTTGTGGAAGTGGCTTTCATTCCCAAATACTCCTTGGGCAATCCTCTAGAGAGCAAAGTATGCCGATAACAGATCAAAGGACGACCTAATAAGGCTAACAAGCACGGAGAAGGGTTCTCTAATCTGGGACTCAGCTAAATTGAACAAAAACCTAATTCACAAGCACAGTTGCTGGGAGATAAGAAATGGCAATCATGCGCACTTCTGGACAAAGTCCTGGCAGCAACGACCCAATCTCCACAGCTTAATCTCCCCAACCCCATTAGAGGAAAAGGAAACACATAGATCGGAGATGGTCAGCCATTACTGGCTTCCCACCCTAGATCAGGGGTATAGACAATGGTGCAAAGCAGAAGATATTATAAGGAATGGAACAGAGATAATGTACAGGGAGCTGAACACAAAATTAACCAACAGGTGAATCAGATATTCTGAAGAAAAGGACATCCTTCGTTGGAGATACAAACCTCGTGGCACTTTTACCACCCAAGAGGCATACAATCTAATAATCAACGCTCCAGCAAATAAGGACCCTCTCTGGGATAAAGTGTGGCATCCCAAAATTTGGCCTAAAATCTCAACCTTTCTCTAGCTACTCTGCCACAAAAGAATTCTCACGTGGGACAACCTTAGAAAAAGAAACATCCATGGACCATCAAGTCCCAATTGTGAGCAGCAGGAGGAAACAATAATGCACCTCTTGCATTCTTGCTCACTAACCAACGAATTGTGGGAGAAAACAATTTTCAGATGTCAAAAAGATGGGAGAGATAGAGAAGACATCACCAATACCATTCGACTCTGGGCCAAAAACCCATACAAAAGTCCCCTGCTCAATGCTCTTTGGAAAATACTGCCGGGACACATCATGTGGATAATCTAGAAGGAAAGGAATAGGCATATATTCAAGGATCAAACCACTCCCACAGAAATAATCTAGAACACACTATGCATTAACCTGCAGGAAACCATGGCACTACAGTCTTGGAGCAAGGAGGACTTCCCCACAGAACCACAAGAAAGAAATCTCTGGATGAATTGGAATCTCAAGCCCATCCAATTTAAGGATCCAACCACCAAGTCCATCTCCGCCCAACAACCTCCTAGCAAATGGCACCTGCCACCCTTTGGAATCACTCAATTCAACTTTGATGGCGCTTCCAAAGGAAATCCAGGTCACGCTGGGTTTGGGGAATCTTCAAGGATCACTCCAGCAATCCTCTCTTATTATATCTGGGCAATATAGGATGGGATACCAACAACTCAGCCGAATTAGAGGGATTATGGCAAGAACTAATCCTCGCACATCAACACAGGTTTTTCCCCCTAATCATTGAGGGAGGTTCCCAAATTCTCATCAACATGGCTCAACAAATCATTCAAGGGACCTCTACAGAAAAACTTTCCTGTCGTTGGCGTCTTGTTGCTCGTCTGGAAAACATTGAACAACTTCTAGCAAGAAATAAAGCCATCACTTTCAAACACATTAAGAGAATTGGCAACAAAGTGGTCTACCACTTAGCCAACCTTGGTGTTCTAGCAGATAGACCCATCCACAAAGGGCTGATAGGAATCATAGAAGATGCCTTACACCAATAGGAATTCACCACGCTGGTGCAAATGGACGCAACATCCCCGGATGCGGGTGGTAGATAGACATTTATGGCACACAAGCAGGTGGGCAAACAGGGGGCCCATCCGTATAGCCATCTGCGCTACCGCTTGTGTGATTTCAAAGCAAATTATGGCTCTCAGGCTGGCAGCATTAACCACTTGGGAATTTCAAGACATTCCCTACAACTCCCAAAATATGGATCAGGTGACTCCACCCAGCGCCATTCAGCGCCTCAATTGCTCTTGTCCCCCCTCCGTCTCTGAACCGAGTCTCCGCACTACTACTAGAAGGAGATGCAGATTATTATGTTGCATAGACTTGGGTAATGGTATTCACCACTCCCAATCCCCTCTCTGCCGTCAGCGGTCTGAGTTCCCTTCTCCCTCCTCTGCTACGCCTATGAATTAAGCAAATCCCCGTCTTTGTCCTCCCGAGGAGCCTCTCTCCATCAACTCCATGAGATATCGCCACAAATTGAGCAGCAAGCACGGAGGCAATCATGGTGGTGCTCCGCGTGTCGGCTATTGTCCCCCCTCGGCCTCTTCCTCCCCTTCAGTTTCCTTGTCCCCTACCCTCTCTAATCCCAGCCTCGCTCCCTCCTCTGCTACGCCTATGAATTAAGTAAATCCCCGTCTTTGTCCTCCCGAGGAGCCTCTCTCCATCAACTCCATGAGATATCACCACAGATTGAGCAGCAAGCACGGAGGCAATCATGGTGGTGCTCCGCGTATCGGCTATTGTCCCCCCTTGGCCTCTTCCTCCCCTTCAGTTTCCTTGTCCCCTACCCTCTCTAATCCCAGCCCCCATGGCAAATATCCGAACAGGAGAAGCGGACGAGGAAGAACTAGCTCCAGCGAGGCTCGTCACTCTAGAAGCATTCCCCCGCATGAAGCAACCAACACCTCCTCCCAGCAAGCTCACTTCCAATTTCAAAGCACCCTGAACAAGCCGAGAATTATGGTCACCATCACCGTGGATTTTAAGGAAATCTCAGCGTCCAATTCAAAAGCTTCCCCCAGCAGGGATTTCAGCCAAGTTCCTCCTTTCAATTTCGAACCAGGGGAGCCAAGCTCCAAACTTTCGGCAACAGATAAGGACCTCCCCTCAAGCAGCAATCCGCGAACTATGAAAAACGAAACCCACCGAAAGGATAAGGGCATTCAACTCGACGACAGCGCAGGTGGCGAACATGCAGAACACACAAGTTCGGAAGTCTACGGGTGGTGTCCGATAGTGGAGGAGGAACCTACCGAGGAAACCAAGCAGTTGGCCACCACATCACGTGGCGAGCACTAACCTGGTTCTGTGCAGCATGACACCTGTCTTTGGTTGTTTTGCTCCCTGTCTAGTCTTCTTACAAACTTTTTTACTTCTTGGTTGTAATGGTTTGGAATTTTGTCCCCATTGGTCGACTTATTATTATGGTCAAGTATGAATCTAGTTTTGATTTACTCAGTCTTAACTCCAACTTTTTGTATTTGAGAACTATAGCCCTTGCGTGGGCAGCGGCAACTTTTCAATTTTGGGCCGGGACTGGTTTCCCCTTCAGGGGCAGTCTCATTTTCAAGTTTGGAAAATTATAATGGTAATTCCATTGGCCCAGTACCGTTGAGGCCGGAGCCTCCTTGTACATTTTGCCTATATCAATAGATTAATTTTACTTAGAACTTAGAAATAAGTAAATAAATAATTATTTAACAAAAAAAAAAAAAAAAAAAAAAAAAAAAAAGGATCATTGTTCACTAAAGAGCACATTGAAAGAGGTGCTTTCTCCAGTCCAAGCATCTCACTCAAAATTGTAGAATGCGGAGATAATTTGGTAGCAGCATCATAATTTTGGTAAGTAAACAAACTTGACAGTGGATTACATGGACAATCTTCTTTAGTATTGTGGTTGCTTAACTAATTTGAATTTCCTATTTTCCACAACATGTATAGTGGTAGAATTGAGACTTCTGTGATTAGTCATAGTTGTAAGGGGAGCTTCAGCGTAAATCACATAAGAAAGACTTTGGTCGACCCGTTTCGAACCAACCAATGTGGTTCATCATCAGGATGAACCACATTGGTTGGTTCGAAACACGTCGACCAAAGTCTTTCTTATGTGATTTACGCTGAAGCTCCCCTTACAAACATGTATAGTTTTCCTAACATAATACGGTGTTTGAATGATTAATTAGGGCTTCATGTTAGCTATATAGTCTACAAGGCAGAACAATTTGCAAACAAATTGCTTAATCAACTAAAATAAGATGATACAATTTCCTTTGCTTTCTAGATTGCACTGTTTATGTTGTTTTAACATATAAAAATAGATATTGATTTATGAGCATATGTCCAATGGCAGGTAGTTCCACTAAGTTTAAATAGAAAGACGAGAATATGTGCTCCACGTTTAGCGACAGACAACCTACCTGTTGTATTCTGAAAGCTCCGAAAACAAGTTGTTAAATCTCATTTCTTGGATGTTCTAGAATGTCCCTGTTTGCTGAAAAAGACACCCCTCTACAATCTATATCGGCGCTGGAAATCGACCCAACCGCCTCAAACTCCACCCAATGCAACTAACACAACACAGCCACAAATAAATGGAGAAATTGAAGATGCAAAATGAAATGAAGAAGTTGAATGAAGGGCATGGCTCCATGGCTATTCAATGTGCAAACAAGTGGTCGGGCAGAATATTGAATGTAAATCTGTCGTGGGAGATATAGAGAAGCTAATCTGTTTATGCTAGGCCAAACATGTAATGAGCAGCCAAAAAGCTATCAATGATATTCCAGGTGGCAGTCTATAAGTAGACAGGTGGGAGTTTTTAATTAGACAGAGGATGAAATTGGAGGGCTCCTATATTGGCCGGGGTGAACAGTGTCTGCTCACCCCAAACCTACAAAGGAGTTGCGTATCAGCTTAAATATAGTTGTTTATCTTTTAAGTTTGAAAAGTTAAGACTTTTGACATTAAACTGCATATTATAAGATTTATTTGTTCCAAAGTTTGAAAAGTTCAGACTTTTGTCATTAAACCTGCATATTATAACACTGATTTGTAACATACTAAATCCCAGGTAAACTAAACCATAAACCATGGTAGATATACAAATCTTGCATAAATGTCACCTAGAACCGGAATATTATTTACCTACTCATCAGGGAGCTGGATACCCGCAAGGAATTTACTTTATAACGTCAGTTCCTATACGGATAGGTATCATTTTACTCATAGGTATATGTCAGTGCCTTTAGTTATTAAGTCGTGAAATAGGATTGAATTAAATTTATTAAAATAAGAACATA
>APFE030284102.1:163980-197078 GCA_000404065.3 Pinus taeda
CTTTTTCTTGTGTATAGTTATTTTATTTTAGTTTTTGTTACCATTAGATATATTATTTCCTTTTTCTTGTGTATAGTTGCATGCCTGAATGGTAGTTTTTTTCAATGATAGTTGTTTTTTCCTTTCTCAATAATACCCGACTCCCTGGGCTCAACTATATTTTCGGTATGACTCAATGCTACTAATCCATACTACAAAACTATCCCACTTATGGCTTTGATGATACTATAACTCCACTTCTTGCTTCATAGTTGGAAACAAACCATACACTAAGATTTATATTTGGTGATATGAAATTAATCCTACAGACAAGGCCATTAAAATCCACTTCTTGCTTCATAGTTGGAAACTACAAACCATCCTTGCATATTTATATACATTTGGTGACAAGAGAATATTTCTACGGACAAGGCCATTAAAATTCAAATATTGATAGACGACTTTTAGTAGCATCTAGACATCGCATAATATATAGTTGAAATAAGGCCTCTAAGAACATGTGGTGGGGATTTGATCTTATGAATCTCTACCTTGTTAACTAATCAGAAAACACAGCATCCAGATTGCAAGTTAACTAATCAGAACACACAGCCTCCAGATTGCAAATTAGACTCTTGCATAAAGATTGATACTGAAATAGCACGGTAATTTGATTATATTGCAATACATGAATTTATCGAATGAAACACCATTGTTCATCCATGGAAACCAAAAAGATGTCAATAGCCTCAAGCCAAACATCCAAGAGATGACACAGGCATCTCATTCTCATATTCTGGTCTGTTTAGACATCTCATTCTCCTATATAATAAATAGGACATGGGAGATTAGATTCACTTGAATATTTGAATTTGCCAAATATGTTGACGCCCTCATCACGTTCCAAACCCAGCTCACTCTCAATAGCCTCAAGCCAAACATCCAAGAGATGACACAGGCATCTCATTCTCATATTCTGGTCTGTTTAGACATCTCATTCTCCTATATAATAAATAGGACATGGGAGATTAGATTCACTTAAATATTTGAATTTGCCAAATATGTTGACGCCCTCATCACGTTCCAAACCCAGCTCACTCTACCAGTTAATCTTTGATTTCTCGAGAAATTAAAATGAATCTACACTGCTGTTCTATACACGTGGTAAGAGTTATAAATCTAACCGGACATTATATATTCTTATCCAGAATATGAAGATTTTCTTATTTGGAATCCCATAACTATAATAACTTTTGTTCATATTTTCAATTATACTAACAAAAATATGCCACATTGCTATTTTAAAAACGTTTTATCATTATTTCAAATGAAAAAAAATAATAATACAATGTCAATTTGTATTATTTTTACGTTTAATTGAAAAATATAAAACACAATATTATGAATCAAATTATTTAGCTATTCGTTCAGAGTCTAGCAAAAGGTATTTGAAAATCTATGCCGTGGAACAGCTCAAACTATATAATTACCTACCAAAAATTGTTAAGAATGCCCCTTTTGAGGTTTGATGCTAAAACCGTAAAGCAACTCTTTACAGATTGACCAAATGCTAAAAAGGCACCTAGAATTAACTTTGCTAAATAACAGTATAATCATGTTACTAATTCATCCTCCTAATCATCTCATTAATTTTATCCTCACGATTTCCAGCATCTCCACCCTCAATATAGTGGTTCCTTTTCTTCTTCAACCCACCAGATGGAGCACTGAGCTTAAACGGCCATAAAAAGTTGTTTGCCTTTGTGAAATTAGGACCAACAGTAATTATCTCATGAATGAGATCTTCAATACAGATGATTCCATACTGACCCAAAACCTGTCAATAAGCAACGGATCATTAAAAATTCACTATGAAAATACAAAGACAACAAGCAAATTGTTGAATTATATTTTCGAGATTGAATTATTAAACTACCTGTTCAATAACAGCGTTGTCTGTCAGAGGAATCCTCTGCTTGTTTACCTTTCCATAACCTCTTTTGTAAATCAGCTCTCTAATACTCTTCAAATTAGGATAGCTATGGAAAATAACAAAGAAGAATCATCACTAAAATAAAGAAGAGTATCTAATAAAAATATGAATGATTAAGTTTGCTTCATTGAAAGCTCTACATTTATTTGCTTTATATACCAAATTAGAATTTACTCAATAGTCACATATAGTTCAACCCTATGCGGAACATTTCTTCGTGGTTAGTTTATTTGTTAGATATGCCTAAAATTAGAATTTCAATGAGTTGCACATATGTTCAGCAAACATTAACCACCATGCAGTCTCTTTGTTAAAACGGACTCTAACAGTGACATTTTCCAAAGGCACCAGCAGAGACCACGTGGTGGTTAAAGTTTGCCCATATGTTCAACCTAATTGCAATATACCCATAAGCCACATATGGATCAACCATGTACACCATGTTCACAGTTGCTTTTGAACTGTGTAACGTCCATGTTGGTCTGCTAGATATGCCTTCGTTTAAATTACAACTTCCCAAGTCACATATGGTTCAACACTATGCAACAATTTCCAAGTTTAATTTACTTGCTAGAGCTACCTAATTAGAACTTACCCATAAGTCACATATGGTTCAACCCTCTGCAACATATTCACAGTTGCTTTGTTCACTTTCAGGAAGACACCATTGAAGATCTAGAGAAGAAAATATAAATTGTCAATTACACCAGGAATTTGAACCAAAAAAAAAAAAAACTTCAAAAGAGCACAATATTTTTCCCCCGGAGAGAGCACAATATTATTTTCAAAACTAAAAAAATTATAGCAAGACAGCTGAAAAATACTAACCTGCCTCAAACGCAGTAGCTGTAAGATCTTCCGTGTCTTTGGATGCATATCATTAATACTACATTGAGAAAAAATCAAAGATGGGAACCATAGTAGTTACAAAACAAATATAAACATTAAGAAAAGGTCAAAAATAGGGGAAGAAAGCTAGTTAAGAGTACAGATATTTCACTAATATGGTTGCTTATATCTTATCAAGCATGCTAACACGCTCCCTCCTTACCCACGGATGCGAATAATGAAAAGCAGCTTGGCTTCTGGATCAACATAGAAACCTCCATTCAGTTTGGCTTCTCGCTTCAGTCTGATGAGATCCCGCTCCTGAAAAATTATTAAAATACTGTTATGCAACTTCATCTCTAGAACACTATCATGGTAACCACTGCATGAAAAGTTGTCGTCACTCGATGTACAGTGAATTTTGTTCACATGTACATGCTTCTATTCTACATGGTATGACAAGTCCGATTAACATATTACCTGGTCCCTGTACTCCTTGATATATTTCTCAGCCCTCTTGAATATAAGTTTACGGTTTTGAGCTCTTTTTAATTTTGCAGCATCTAACTGCTCCTTTTTATTCTTCTCCCATTCTTCATTTCTTTTCCTCTTCTTCAAAACAGATTCTGGCACTACAGCAATTGCCTTTGCCTCTTCTTCACCCATATCTGATCCAACAACCAAAAAAATTTATTTCGACACAATCTATCTTAGAAGGCAAACATGCTTTTTAACATGTAATATCTTATCTGAGAACCAGAAGGCTGGCTGTTACTGCATTAATTCAAAAGCCATATTCAAGAGAGTAGCATCTTTCCAAAACTTGACCAAATATTCAGAGTGTAAAACTCTATTAAGATACAGAACTATTACTTTCGAACTTTGCTAAACATAACCGACCAGAAAAATTCAATCAGGTCTGTCCAACTTGTCCTCACTTGAACAAGCTTGGCCAGCAGGATTAAAAGTATAGCTGCAAGCAAATGAAGATTTTGAACAATAGCATAAGAATAAGGAACCATTATACTAGCTCTAACACCAAACTGATGTGCTCTTTACAACCATCACTGAAATCATAAGACCTACCTCAACTAAACAAAATCACACAATCAAGTATGCAATCCTACCACAAGTTTGTCAGGCATCCACTCGAGTTAGTAACCACTCTGTGTCATAATTAAATCACGTAAGCACCAGCCTAGATCCATCTTAAATCCAAATAAACCAAGCATCAACAGGGATCAAGTCTGGAGTTAAGATGGATATAAGATCCATCTTAAATCCAGATAAACCAAGCATCAAGAGGGATCAAGTCTTGCATTCCATAATGGATTTCCTCAAGCTTTTAATTAGGTTTCATCATGGACAAATACCATGACCAAAACCATTGGATGTCAAAACCTGGAGCCCAAAACACGCCAATGGTAAATTGTTAATTTTTTTTTAAATTTAACCAAGTCAAAATGTTTATGCTTACATTACAACATTTTTTCCGTACTGGCCTGGAGAGCGCATCTTGGCACAATAACAATGATGCTGTTATACATGACCCAGAACAAAAATCTTGTTTGGGGACCAGCTAGTGCCAGTTTGGTACTTAACCAGTTCCAATTGGTTTGAACCAGCTGGCTCTACTCCAAATCAGGCCAATTCATATGCTCACGAATGTGACAAGGTAAGGGACCCACAGGCAGTTTGTTTAAGTGGTTTCTAAGGAAGCCAGTGGCTGTTTGCCTCCAAAATCTGCCCCCCCCCCCTCAACCTATAAAAAAATCCCTCCCTATTATTTGTCTCACATCTCTCATTTTGAGTTTTTGTGAGCATACATGAGCTTGCAGTGTTCTGCAACAGCACTGAGTTTTGCAGCAGCAGTCTAACAGCAGCAAGTTCAGAGGTTGTTTGACATTTTAAAAGTAGTTTAGAGCTGGTTTGGAGATGTCCAGTGGACTTTTCATCTTTGGGAGGAGGCTTTGGCAGCTGATTTTCACTTCCAGGTATGCTTTCTCTCTTAAATTCCAGATTTGATTGCTGTCCCTGTTTTTAATATTTTTCCCTCTTTCAAATAAAAGAAAAGCTCTTCTTCGTAGTCCAAATATGCCTCTTCTGTTTTCAAATTTATCATAGGTTTTACATTTTACTTGGTTGCATTTTTTTCTATTTGAATTTTCCCCACCATGGTCCCAAAAGTCAAAGACGTTGTTGATGGTAAAATGCTCTGCATATAGCAGCATAGCTCAAGACTCCAAATCAATGCAAACCCATGGGATCTTACCCCATCCAACGTGATTTCAACAACATGATCAAATCAAATCCCTTTCCAGGCAAAGAATGGGTTCCCCATATCCTCAATAGTGAACTTCCTCTTCTAGATAACAGTACAGCAAACAAGCCAAACATCCTACCAGTTCTCCCTCAAGACATCATACTATACTAAGCTTCCTTCATTCGGCCTTGGATGTTAGGAGAGATACGTCTACTCTATGACAAACCTAAGTCCTTGCTTTTAGTTCTCCTTGTTCCTAGATATTTTCCTCCTGTACATCACCTCAGAGCGGATCTATGGGTTTGGGGTCAAGGGTTCAGGCCTTAACTTAGATCTCACTCTCTATTCTACATTAATCTACTTTACTTTCCTACTTTATTCTACATTTTACAGGAGACCTAGTACTCCTACTATGTAATGACATCATCATCCTCAACAGTCCCTTTGACCTATTTTTATGGTCACTAGTTAGGCATTAATAAAATTATATTATCTATCTTATATATATCTCTTGGTCTTCACATGCACTACATCTCTCTCTCTCTCAGACTCACAGAGTTGCTAGAGTTTCTTGGTCTTCTTAGAGTGCCTTGGAGCATTTTAGAAGTCTAGGGTTGAGGTTTATCATTTATCTATTGGAGGTTTGAGAATAAAGTTGTATCATAAAACCCTAGGACCCTAAATGGTGGAGGAGAAGAGAAGAGTACATCTTGCCTTGGCAAACTTGTTAAAGCGATTCTTGCATATTGGAGCTCCATAAATAGGTTAGGGTTTCATTGTTTTACCCAATAGGGGTTTCTAAGAGCTAGTGGGTTTATACTAGTCTTGAAAGAGAGCTATGATATGTACTTGAAGTTCATCTTGGGCATTTTGGTGAAATTTTCATCTGTCCAAAACTTTTGCAATTTTCAGATTTAAATTTCAGCCAAATATGTTCTTCATGCATTTTTATTTACAGCTATATATGCCTTCATGATTTGGAATAAGTAGAAAGACAACTGTTGAGTGGTTTGACATCATCAATGAATAATTCACTGTTGTTTTGCTGATGCTATAATTGCTGTTATAACTGCTATAAAAGTGAATTTTCAAATCTGGTTGACGTGTGATAAGTTGTCCTGGAGGGCTGAAACTTATCAAAATAGTTTGAAACTTTTTTTCCTTGAACTGTGGAGAAGTTTTGGCTGTTAGAAAGTGGAATATTGTACTCTTTCCGCCGCTGTTTTATGCCATATTGCATAACAGCCTTCAAGCTGAAAATTCACAGGGCAAAGATACAGGAAACCTCTAATCAACGAGGTCAAATTTCTGTTTTGCATTAAAAACTTGGAAAGCAATTTTGCATTGGAAAATTCTACATGATTGAGAAGTTGAGACAAAAAGGAAAAGTACACCTGGTTGATGCACAGATGTTACTTATGTTAAAAAGAAAGGACAGAAGTTGAGAGTTTCAGATTGGATGGAAAGGAATCTAAACAATGAAATTCTTAGGTAAATAGATTGAAGCTTAATTACATTTTTCCGAGTTAATGATGATATAGTATTGTCATGGAGTCTTTCCAAGGATATGGAGCACTAGAACTAGAATGATGGTGAAAACCCCTATGGAAATCAAGGAAGCATTAAAATCCAAATTACTAAGCTTTAAAAAATTGGGTTACTATCTGGGAGGTAGTCCAAAGAAGATCATGGCAAGGGACACATCTCTACAGTCTTTGAAGAGCTGATGAATAGAATGTCAAACACTTGTTAATGGATTGCCCATTACTAGGGAGGTATGGACAGAAATTTATTATTTGACGAAAGGGTGTAGGAAAACGGGAAGATCTTTTCCTGGCAAATGGCCTGGAAAGTTGAATGGGACACTATAGTTTGGTGGACTGCAAAGCTTTTCCTGGCATTGTCTCTTGGTCAATCTTGATAACCAGAAATGAGATATTATTCAATAAACCTTATTAGTTCTTTCCTACTACAAGTGTTCTACAAAATCAGGTGCATTTATGAAGACATAACAAGGCAAAAATGCAAAATAATACAGACTCTCCTATAACTGACAAACCAGGGGAACCCAAGCCCATGTGGAGCAGCAGCATTGTATCTTAATGATAAATGCTACATCACCTTTAAATTAGGTTTAGACGGTGGAACAAATAACTGGGCAGAGTTATATGCTTTACTCAATATGTTGAAGGTTGTTTTGGGAATGGGCCTAACCCGGCTGCAAGTGCTTGGGATCCCCAATCAGGCAATAACAGTCGCATCTATGTTTGAATATATCACTTTCTTCATGTAAAACGACAGATCAATAAAGTTGCTGATGAGCACTCTAAGCAGGATGTGTTGGGACAGAATGGTATGCTTCTTTGCCTTAATATAATACCAAGAATACAGGGAGGAGGAAGAGATCCTGCTTCTGTGTCTTGATACAGTATCACCCAAACTGCCCTTAATCAGCATTTTAATATTGATGAAGTTCACTTGCCATTGGGCTATAACCACTGATACCTGGAAAATATATCACTTTTTTCATGTAAAATGACAGTTCAATAAAGTTGCTGACGAGCTCTCTAAGCAGGCTGTGTTGGGACAGAAAGGTATGCTTAAAATAGACGAGTAGAGGGAGGAGGAAGATCCTGCTTCTGTGCCTTGATACAGTATCACCCAGTCTGCTCTTAATCAGCTTTTTAATATAGATGAAGTTCACTTGCCATTGGTGTAACGATTGATACCTGGAACGTTATGAAATGTAGTTTTTTAGCTGTAAACTATAGTTTTGAGGCTGCAACCCTTCATTTTCATTGTAATTCGAAATAGAAAGTGGCATGTCGACACATGTACTGTAAAGTGAAGCTATGATATAAGCTTTACTAGAATTAGCACACACTGGCTAGGGTTTTTTTAAATGTCTACAGGGCCTGTCAGCTTCGAAATCTGTATTTTACTTTATATAGATATCACAAGGGGAAAATAAATAAATAAGAGGCTAAATACTGCATTTACTTCAAAGAATTGCATCTAATATAACAGATAATCGTATACATTCTTTTAATAGGAAAAATAACAGTTATTGAAAGCCCTGGACTACGCACAACGCAATGCTAGTGCCTATTTCAAGCATCGACGCAGCTAACGAAACTTATAAAGCTTAGCAGTTCACACAGCCTTGGATAAGTCCCACTGGATGCCCTGCCGATCAAAACCAGATGGAGATGGAAAAAATATTCAAGCACGAAACTGTTTCAAAACAACCCGATAACTGTCAGGGTGCGATAGGTGAATGATTTCAGTTCATGGGCATCAATTGCAAGAACCCTTAACACTTGATCTTAAAATTCCCGCCAACAAACCTAACCTGCCAATGCCCTAAAACCCTGAACCGTGCATTTCCTCAGCGTAATGAGACATAAAATCATTTGGAGAAACAAGTTACTGAAGGGGAGAGACCCAAACCTTTTTCTGGGCGTGTCGCTGCCAGTGACAGGTGACGAAGTGAACGACCTCGACCTGGAGCCAACTATGTCGCAGAGCGTCTGGAGGCCACAGTAACCTGGCGAAAGCAGCTAAAGGAAAGAGAAACCAATGCCCGGAAGCAAGGTAGGAATAAGCAAACCCTAAACAATGAATGATGACGTGGACGGTTGAAAAATACCTAATCGTCTCAGTAAAGGATCCAGCGGTGGAATGTGAGAGGATCGGATCAAATATAAATGCAACGATGGAATACCTAGAGATGCTCTAAACCCTACTTGATTAGTCTCTGGCATTCGATTTCACTTTGACTACCAATTCCTTGACATTTTACTTTTAATATTTTATTCATGGTTAAAGTTTAAATTAGAGAAAAATAGATATCAAATAGGGTAACATTTAACATAAATTTTAAAAGGAAAAATAACATTTGATTTGGCTTCGACTACTCATTAATTAATTAAGATTTGAATTTTTAAGGGGAAAATAATATATATATAATATTTAATTTTTTTGATTTTCTAATATGGTATCAAAGTTAAGGTGTAAAAAGGATACTAAAGATCATATCTTATTTGACACTATGGCAAGGGCTTCAAGTTTTTTGAAAATTTTGCTACATCTATCAAGGATTGCATATTGAAGATCATCTTCAAGATTGTGAAGGAAGTAATAGATGGAAGTTTGTTCTCTACTTTATTCGACACTTTCAAGGACGAGAATGTATGGGTTGTTGACAGTGGTGCCTCTAGACATATCATAGGGGAATGTAACCAACTTCAAACATTATCTAATGGAAAATCCCTCACTCAATCAAGAAAAATCCACCTTATCTGCTACGGGATGCACACAATATGAACTAGTCTATGCAAAACAGAGATTTCCATATAGGCATTTGGCTTTTGAAGATGGTCTCAAGTATTTGGGATATCGGCTCAAACCTAATAATTATAAAATTGTGGACTGGATGTAGTTAGTAGCCAAGATTGAGAGAAAAATCAATGTATGGCATCATCATTGGTTATCTAGGGCAGGTAGACTAGTTCTCATCACATCCGTGTTGGAGGACATCCCTGTATACTAGATGTCTTTATCATGGATCCGAAAAGGAATTATATACAAAATACAATAGATTTGTTGTAGATTTCTCTGGAGAGGGAATAAGGAAGGCATACTTTTTGCTTGGGTAAGTTGGAAGGTGGGGGATGAAGAACCTTACATGTTTTTCTAAAGCCCTTGCAGCCAAAATGGGATGGAAACTAATCAATTCAAACAGTTTATGGTCAGAGGTGGTAAACAGGAAATACATTAGTCCACATCATATTGAGGACTGGATTAGAATGCCCAGATGGAACAGGTCGGATGTCTCTATGATTTGGTGATTTGTCTTAAATTATTTGAATATATCGGAGCAGGTTTGGAGTGGAGAGTAGGATCTGGTGAGAAGGTTCGTATTGGTGTGGATGTGTGGTCAGGAAGTGGTAATGTGCATGTCCTTCCCCCAGGTCTTCTACAATTCCTGGAGGTATTTGGTATAAGGACTTCAGATCAAATTACAAACCCAAAAAAATCTTCTATATTTAGTCAAAAAATGGAAATTTGCACAAGAACTTCAGAACCAACACAATGGCATCAAGATTGGGATATCTACACAAATGCTCTCTCGGAGGCAAATGTAAGAATGCAAGAGCGAGAGGACGAATTAATTTGGGCTTTGTCTCCTCATGGCAGATACACTCCAAAAGAAGGTTACTCCTTCATTTTTGTTAATCATGAACATGTCAACAGTGTTTGGTGGTGACGTCCACTTTGGAAAGTAAAAGGCCCAGCAAAAGCAAAACTTTTTATGTGGTGTTTGTTGCATAATAAAGCTCCCACAGGAGACAATCTACAATGAAGATCTTTTCAAGGACCAACTTGGTGTATATTATGCAAGAATAATGTCGAATCAATCAATCATTTGTTCCTACATTGTTTCACAACAATCCAAATTTGGAATCAGATAATCAATCATTGACAATCAATATTAGGTGGCAGGGAGAAACTATTCAAGCAGCTTGGGAATCATGGTGGAATAGAGCTCATCCTACAAAGATGTGAAATATGCCCCTTTTGGTCTGTTGGGGTATTTGGCTAGGAAGAAACCAATATATTTTCAAGATAAGGTCCCAAACTAGACTTTCACTTGTTCACACATAGTGGCATTATATAACGTGATCCTGGAAGATGAACAAAAATAAAATCACAGGAACATTTCTATAGAAATCATTGACAAGTCTTTTCTTTGGGCGTATTTTAATGGATCAACTCAGCAAGATGGTTGTGGTGGAGGAGCAGTTTTGTATTTAAATGAAGATCATTATTACAAGATGAACTTGAGTTTAGGGAGAGGCACAAATAACTATTCAAAACTTAACAACCTTACACTACTCCTTCTTTTTTCCCTTGAGAAAGGATGTCGACAACTACAAATTTTTGGCCACTCTAAACTTGTCATAAATTGGTTCAATCAATAGTCAGAATGTCACGTGTACACACTCAGGAATTTGCTAGATGAAATTATTACTTTAAAATCACAGTTTGACTATATATCTTGTCATCATATCTACAGGGAAAGGAACCAGATTTCCGACAGTCTTTCCAAGGAAGCAACGCAACAACATTTTGGTACTTGGATGATATAAGAACAGATAGGACAAGAGTTCTATCAGTATTTTCACAGGCCATTCATTGAGCAATAGCCAAAGGTGGCAGCATCTACCTGGTTCTACACAGCACATAGACGGACCTCTTTTTTGCTTATTTTGCCAATTATTAGAACTATGGAATTGTATATATTTACTATGTATATGTTTTCAATTACGATTATGCATCAGTCAATTTTTGGACTTTATATAGTAAGTGGCATTCATGGCCACCAGTTTTGAGATATACTCCTTTTGCAGCATCTACAACATATAATTTTCAATATTTTATATAATGAAAGTTATGATTTTTCCTTGGGGCAAAATATATATATGTGTGTGTGTTAATTTTATTGGATATAAGAATTGTATTTTTATTGTTGTTCTTTAATTTTTATTTTGTGGATGAAGACTTTATGTTGTTTCACCTTGGTGTGCACAACATGCATTAATATTGAAGTCATTTGACCAAAACCGCTTCTTGCGTCTCTACTAGGACTTACTACCAAAGAAACCATCTCGTGCTCCTGTATCGAGACTATCGCGTCCTCCATGAAAGCCATCATAACTTCTTGGGCATGTTACACATTTGTATGAGTCATTAAATTAGTATAAAATCCCTCCAAGACAAGCACAAGAGTGCTACTACAAGTCAACTTCAATATTGAATTAGTTAACTCCTCCAAAGGACATGTCAGCTCACATACACTCATGTCGGCTAATTTCAGAGGAAAATTTATGGTGATCACAGTTTGAAGTGCGAGGTATAGGTCTGAAGTTAACCAAAAGTGTGAAGGGCATGAAGGAAAGCCTCCTAGCCAACATAAAGATAGAAAGAAGAGCGAAGTTATTTTTGGGCATCTCTTGGATCTGTTTTAGGGTTGTTTTAAAGACACGCATATGAAGGAAGTAAAAGGTACTTGTTGCGAAAAGGAAGCCGAGGGAAGCTAGAAGGAATCACCTTGCAAAAAGGGCCTATTTCAAGGAGACTGAAACTAGTAAAGGTTTGAAGCAATCCAAGTTAAAGAGAAGCTGAGGAGAAGGAGAATGTAGAAGGTTGACTATCATTGGCTCAAGGAAGAAGGACTTCATCATGGGAGATTTGTGTCTTTGTCTTGGGGCAAATAGGTCAAGGGTCTGGGTCTTGTTATTTATCAATTGGAATCTCTATAAGAAGAAGAATTTGTTTGGGTTTTCCTCTCAAAGAGTGAGAGGTTTTGGCCCTAGCTGTTAGCCTATATTTTGTGTCTCTTATCTCTTTATACATTGGTAGTTGTTTGACGAAGAACAACACTAATAACCTAAGTAAAAGAAGATCATAATCTAAAGAAGTAAAAATTACTCACAAGCAGTTAACAATAGAAGATAAATCACTCAATATTTATGCCCTAGATTTCTCAACATGCTATGAGAGCTAAGGTATCAAGTCAAGAAGGTAGGGCAATTTAAATAAGGAAACTCAGAACCAAATCACTAAAAGGATCATCAAGAGCTCATTAGGGGAATTTTGAGGTCTAAAATGGGCCTCCTATGGAAATGATAAAATAATAGTGGAAATAATAAAATAAGATTAGATTACATCATCAAATTTTAGAGGGAAAAAAGAAAAAACTATTTTTTCAACTCGTTTTTCAACTTATCTCCCTATGGGTTTACATAAATTTCGAGAAGGAACACTCGTTGGATGCATAATTTGGTTCCACCTGCAATACAAACCAGTCAATCACATGATCAATGTCCTTAACATACTTCTTAAGCAAAGATACATGGAAAACATCATGGAATTTCACTGTCGGGGCAGTGCAAGTTGATAGGTTATTTTCCCAATCCTCTCAATGATATTGAAAGGTCCATAAAATCATGGTGCCATCTTGGCACAATATCCAATCTACAAGGAACTCTTCTTCGGTTTGATGTGCAAGTACACCTATTCTCCAACCTGGAACTCCTTGAACAACCTGTTCCGATCTGCATAGCTTTTTTGCCTATCATGTGTTGCCTTTAGATTCTTCTTGGTCACCTACATTTCCTATTCCATGTCTACCAACATTTATGGTCCAATCAATACCCTGCTAACTGGATCACTCCAACTGATAGGAGTGTTACAACTTTGCCCATACAATGCCTCAAAAGGACTCATCCTCAATGACTCTTGATAACTGTTGTTGTATGTGAACTCTACCAAAGGGAGATACTCTTACCACTTCCTTTGTTGATGCATCACATACATCCTCAACATGTCCTCCGATATTCTGTTGGCCCTCTCTGTCTGTCTGTCTGTCTGCGGATGATAAGTTGTGCTAAAGGCCAAATCTGTGCCCAAACCTGCAAATAACTCCTTCCAAAACTTGGAAATGAACTTCGCATCCATGTCTGACACAATCTTCTTTGGAACACCATGCAGTCTAACTACATCTCTAATGAATACCTTATCCAGGTGGATATTGGTGGTCACCCACCAATTCCACTTGGACCCCCACCATTAGTTCTTTCAGTTTTTCAGTTTCCTTAATTGTAGCACAGTTTACTATTTTTAGCAGTTTTTCAGGTCCTAAACTTCCGGAGCCGTTTTGAGGCCCTAAACGACGTTTTTTTGGCAATCTACTGCCAACGTTTTTTTGTTTAAAATCATCTTTTCCGTCATAGTCCTTGGAGAGATATTTCCAACCGGTTTTTTTGCACGTCAAATGGAGATAATATGACTAAGTCGCGACCCCAGGAAGTTGGCTATCCAACTCACCCCAACGAGGCCCATAAAATCTTGGTGTTACATCTCCTCAGGTTAGAGTTTTGGTTGTTTAGGGTTTGATCTTATTTTTCAATAATAAAAAGGCCCTAGAGCCTCATTGTAACACAGTTCAGAGGCATGTAGCCGCCACATATCTTCTCAGAGATAAGCTACCATCGCCCGAGCTAGTCTTATTTCCATTATGTTTGTAACCATATTTCAATATTTAATATTAATGAAAAGAAGTGTTATTTCTACTGCATCTTTGCATTTATGGTTATTTCTGTAATTTGTTGCATTCTTGTTTAAATCCAGATCAATACTTGTGCCACATCGCTAGCTGAGAATGTAGACTTTATTCGAATGAAGTGTGCAATCTTTGTTAACTTGTCCGCAATGACCATGATGGAATCATGTTGCTTCACTGTCTTAAGTAACCATGTGATGAAATATATGGAAATGACCTCCCATTTCCACTCTAGAATTACAATCAGTTGTAGCAGTCCACCTAGATGTTTACACTCTACTTTCACTCGTTGACAGTCGAAACACCTCGCCACAAACTCTACTACATCCCTCTTCAAATTTGGCCAATAGTAGAATATATTCACTGCTATTAGTGTCTTTTGATAACTTGGGTGACCTGAATAAGGTTTCACATGAAGCTCCCTCAAGATCACCTCCTTGAGCTCATCGTTGTCCGGTACATATATCATGTCTCAGAATCTAACAAATCCATCCATTGTAATACAATAATCCATACCTTGTGCTCCTGCACCTATACCCTACTGCAACCTTGTGCACAATCTCCATATACCTAACATCCCGCTGACCTGCTTGCAAGATCCTATCCCATAAGTTTGTCCCATAGTAGCTCGTAATTGCCAAGTGATGTACATGTACCCATCTACTAAGAGCATCTACCACCCTGTTCTCTTTACCTTTGATATACCTAATCTCGAAATCAAACTCGTTGATCGTGGCCAACCATCTAGCCTGTCTGGAGTTCAGATTCGGCTGGTCAAACAAATACCTCAACTCAATATAATCACTCATCAGTACAAACCTCCTGCCAAGAAGATAATGCCTCCACATATTCAATTCATCTATGATCGTTGCTAACTCAAGATCATGTGTCGAGTAGTTCTGCTTGCGCTCGTTTAGTTTTTGGGACTCATAACATACTACCTGTCCATCCTGCATAAGGACTCCACCAAGCCCTCTCTTGCAAGCATCTGTGCATACCACAGTCTCTTTTTCTAGATCCACAATTTGTAGCATTGGTGCATGTGTCAACAACTACTTAAGTTGCTCAAAGATATCCTCGCACCCCTCTGCCCATTCGAACTTCTTACCTTTCCTTTGCAATGATGTGATGGGATAAGAAATCTGCGTGAAGTTCCTGATGAATCTCCTAAAATATCCTTTTAGACCCATGAAAGATCTTACCTCATCTACACTCTTAGGATCTACCCACTCCATGATGGCCCTTATCTTCTCTGGATCTACTGTAATGCCTTCCTTAGAGACATCATGTCCCAAGTAGTGTACCTCAGTCTGAAAGAAACTACACTTGTTGAGCTTAGCATACAACTATGCTTTATCAACAACCTCAACATTATTTCTAAATGCTCGACATTCTCTTCCTCATTTTTAGAATATACCAATATATCATCAATGAACACAATAACAAACTTATCCAAATATGGACACAACACACTATTCATCAAACACATGAATGTAGCTGGAGCATTAGGTAAGCCAAATGGAACAACAACAAACTCATAATGCCCATACATGGTCCTAAACGCAGTCTTGTAAATGTCCTCTTCTTTGATGCGTACCTGATGGTATATAGATCTCAAGTCAATCTTCGAGAACATTATTGCTCGCTTTAGCTGATCAAACAAGTTGTCAATCCTTGGCAAAGAGTACCTTTTCTTGATAGTCATTGTGTTCAACTACTTGTAGTCAATGCACAATATGAGAGTACCATATTTCTTCTTCACAAACAAGACCGGTGCGCCCCAAGGTGATACACTTGGACTAATGTATCCCTTGTCCAACATTTCCTTCAATTGTAGCTTTAACTCAACTAACTTAGGTGTGCTCATCTTGTAAGGTGCTTTTGATGTTGGAGTTGCCCCTAGCACTAACCCAATAGAAAAGTCTACTACCCCGTAAGGTGGCAACTCTATAACGTCTTCAGGAAATACATCCTTGAACTGTTGTAGAACTGGGTATCTGCTCAACACATCTGCATCCTAAACTTCCTTACCTTTATCACTAGAAATGTGCACTGCAAATAACTTGCACCCTTTTTTGCGACTATGCTTTTCTTGCATAATTGTCACCATCCTAACTGCCGTGGCTTTCTTCTTACCCTACAAGACTCTTGGTTCCCCATTATCATCAACACACTCAATGGCTTTGTCATAACAATCTATAATACAACATATAATTTTCAATATTTTATATAATGAAAGTTATGATTTTTCCTTGGGGCAAAATATATATATGTGTGTGTGTTAATTTTATTGGATATAAGAATTGTATTTTTATTGTTGTTCTTTAATTTTTATTTTGTGGATGAAGACTTTATGTTGTTTCACCTTGGTGTGCACAACATGCATTAATATTGAAGTCATTTGACCAAAACCGCTTCTTGCGTCTCTACTAGGACTTACTACCAAAGAAACCATCTCGTGCTCCTGTATCGAGACTATCGCGTCCTCCATGAAAGCCATCATAACTTCTTGGGCATGTTACACATTTGTATGAGTCATTAAATTAGTATAAAATCCCTCCAAGACAAGCACAAGAGTGCTACTACAAGTCAACTTCAATATTGAATTAGTTAACTCCTCCAAAGGACATGTCAGCTCACATACACTCATGTCGGCTAATTTCAAAGGAAAATTTCTGGTGATCACAGTTTGAAGTGCGAGGTATAGGTCTGAAGTTAACCAAAAGTGTGAAGGGCATGAAGGAAAGCCTCCTAGCCAACATAAAGATAGAAAGAAGAGCGAAGTTATTTTTGGGCATCTCTTGGATCTGTTTTAGGGTTGTTTTAAAGACACGCATATGAAGGAAGTAAAAGGTACTTGTTGCGAAAAGGAAGCCGAGGGAAGCTAGAAGGAATCACCTTGCAAAAAGGGCCTATTTCAAGGAGACTGAAACTAGTAAAGGTTTGAAGCAATCCAAGTTAAAGAGAAGCTGAGGAGAAGGAGAATGTAGAAGGTTGACTATCATTGGCTCAAGGAAGAAGGACTTCATCATGGGAGATTTGTGTCTTTGTCTTGGGGCAAATAGGTCAAGGGTCTGGGTCTTGTTATTTATCAATTGGAATCTCTATAAGAAGAAGAATTTGTTTGGGTTTTCCTCTCAAAGAGTGAGAGGTTTTGGCCCTAGCTGTTAGCCTATATTTTGTGTCTCTTATCTCTTTATACATTGGTAGTTGTTTGACGAAGAACAACACTAATAACCTAAGTAAAAGAAGATCATAATCTAAAGAAGTAAAAATTACTCACAAGCAGTTAACAATAGAAGATAAATCACTCAATATTTATGCCCTAGATTTCTCAACATGCTATGAGAGCTAAGGTATCAAGTCAAGAAGGTAGGGCAATTTAAATAAGGAAACTCAGAACCAAATCACTAAAAGGATCATCAAGAGCTCATTAGGGGAATTTTGAGGTCTAAAATGGGCCTCCTATGGAAATGATAAAATAATAGTGGAAATAATAAAATAAGATTAGATTACATCATCAAATTTTAGAGGGAAAAAAGAAAAAACTATTTTTTCAACTCGTTTTTCAACTTATCTCCCTATGGGTTTACATAAATTTCGAGAAGGAACACTCGTTGGATGCATAATTTGGTTCCACCTGCAATACAAACCAGTCAATCACATGATCAATGTCCTTAACATACTTCTTAAGCAAAGATACATGGAAAACATCATGGAATTTCACTGTCGGGGCAGTGCAAGTTGATAGGTTATTTTCCCAATCCTCTCAATGATATTGAAAGGTCCATAAAATCATGGTGCCATCTTGGCACAATATCCAATCTACAAGGAACTCTTCTTCGGTTTGATGTGCAAGTACACCTATTCTCCAACCTGGAACTCCTTGAACAACCTGTTCCGATCTGCATAGCTTTTTTGCCTATCATGTGTTGCCTTTAGATTCTTCTTGGTCACCTACATTTCCTATTCCATGTCTACCAACATTTATGGTCCAATCAATACCCTGCTAACTGGATCACTCCAACTGATAGGAGTGTTACAACTTTGCCCATACAATGCCTCAAAAGGACTCATCCTAAATGACCCTTGATAACTGTTGTTGTATGTGAACTCTACCAAAGGGAGATACTCTTACCACTTCCTTTGTTGATGCATCACATACATCCTCAACATGTCCTCTGATATTCTGTTGGCCCTCTCTGTCTGTCTGTCTGTCTGCGGATGATAAGTTGTGCTAAAGGCCAAATCTGTGCCCAAACCTGCAAATAACTCCTTCCAAAACTTGGAAATGAACTTCGCATCCATGTCTGACACAATCTTCTTTGGAACACCATGCAGTCTAACTACATCTCTAATGAATACCTTATCCAGGTGGATATTGGTGGTCACCCACCAATTCCACTTGGACCCCCACCATTAGTTCTTTCAGTTTTTCAGTTTCCTTAATTGTAGCACAGTTTACTATTTTTAGCAGTTTTTCAGGTCCTAAACTTCCGGAGCCGTTTTGAGGCCCTAAACGACGTTTTTTTGGCAATCTACTGCCAACGTTTTTTTGTTTAAAATCATCTTTTCCGTCATAGTCCTTGGAGAGATATTTCCAACCGGTTTTTTTGCACGTCAAATGGAGATAATATGACTAAGTCGCGACCCCAGGAAGTTGGCTATCCAACTCACCCCAACGAGGCCCATAAAATCTTGGTGTTACATCTCCTCAGGTTAGAGTTTTGGTTGTTTAGGGTTTGATCTTATTTTTCAATAATAAAAAGGCCCTAGAGCCTCATTGTAACACAGTTCAGAGGCATGTAGCCGCCACATATCTTCTCAGAGATAAGCTACCATCGCCCGAGCTAGTCTTATTTCCATTATGTTTGTAACCATATTTCAATATTTAATATTAATGAAAAGAAGTGTTATTTCTACTGCATCTTTGCATTTATGGTTATTTCTGTAATTTGTTGCATTCTTGTTTAAATCCAGATCAATACTTGTGCCACATCGCTAGCTGAGAATGTAGACTTTATTCGAATGAAGTGTGCAATCTTTGTTAACTTGTCCGCAATGACCATGATGGAATCATGTTGCTTCACTGTCTTAAGTAACCATGTGATGAAATATATGGAAATGACCTCCCATTTCCACTCTAGAATTACAATCAGTTGTAGCAGTCCACCTAGATGTTTACACTCTACTTTCACTCGTTGACAGTCGAAACACCTCGCCACAAACTCTACTACATCCCTCTTCAAATTTGGCCAATAGTAGAATATATTCACTGCTATTAGTGTCTTTTGATAACTTGGGTGACCTGAATAAGGTTTCACATGAAGCTCCCTCAAGATCACCTCCTTGAGCTCATCGTTGTCCGGTACATATATCATGTCTCAGAATCTAACAAATCCATCCATTGTAATACAATAATCCATACCTTGTGCTCCTGCACCTATACCCTACTGCAACCTTGTGCACAATCTCCATATACCTAACATCCCGCTGACCTGCTTGCAAGATCCTATCCCATAAGTTTGTCCCATAGTAGCTCGTAATTGCCAAGTGATGTACATGTACCCATCTACTAAGAGCATCTACCACCCTGTTCTCTTTACCTTTGATATACCTAATCTCGAAATCAAACTCGTTGATCGTGGCCAACCATCTAGCCTGTCTGGAGTTCAGATTCGGCTGGTCAAACAAATACCTCAACTCAATATAATCACTCATCAGTACAAACCTCCTGCCAAGAAGATAATGCCTCCACATATTCAATTCATCTATGATCGTTGCTAACTCAAGATCATGTGTCGAGTAGTTCTGCTTGCGCTCGTTTAGTTTTTGGGACTCATAACATACTACCTGTCCATCCTGCATAAGGACTCCACCAAGCCCTCTCTTGCAAGCATCTGTGCATACCACAGTCTCTTTTTCTAGATCCACAATTTGTAGCATTGGTGCATGTGTCAACAACTACTTAAGTTGCTCAAAGATATCCTCGCACCCCTCTGCCCATTCGAACTTCTTACCTTTCCTTTGCAATGATGTGATGGGATAAGAAATCTGCGTGAAGTTCCTGATGAATCTCCTAAAATATCCTTTTAGACCCATGAAAGATCTTACCTCATCTACACTCTTAGGATCTACCCACTCCATGATGGCCCTTATCTTCTCTGGATCTACTGTAATGCCTTCCTTAGAGACATCATGTCCCAAGTAGTGTACCTCAGTCTGAAAGAAACTACACTTGTTGAGCTTAGCATACAACTATGCTTTATCAACAACCTCAACATTATTTCTAAATGCTCGACATTCTCTTCCTCATTTTTAGAATATACCAATATATCATCAATGAACACAATAACAAACTTATCCAAATATGGACACAACACACTATTCATCAAACACATGAATGTAGCTGGAGCATTAGGTAAGCCAAATGGAACAACAACAAACTCATAATGCCCATACATGGTCCTAAACGCAGTCTTGTAAATGTCCTCTTCTTTGATGCGTACCTGATGGTATATAGATCTCAAGTCAATCTTCGAGAACATTATTGCTCGCTTTAGCTGATCAAACAAGTTGTCAATCCTTGGCAAAGAGTACCTTTTCTTGATAGTCATTGTGTTCAACTACTTGTAGTCAATGCACAATATGAGAGTACCATATTTCTTCTTCACAAACAAGACCGGTGCGCCCCAAGGTGCTCGCTTGGACTAATGTATCCCTTGTCCAACATTTCCTTCAATTGTAGCTTTAACTCAACTAACTTAGGTGTGCTCATCTTGTAAGGTGCTTTTTATGTTGGAGTTGCCCCTAGCACTAACCCAATAGAAAAGTCTACTACCTCGTAAGGTGGCAACTCTATAACGTCTTCAGGAAATACATCCTTGAACTGTTGTAGAACTGGGTATCTGCTCAACACATCTGCATCCTAAACTTCCTTACCTTTATCACTAGAAATGTGCACTGCAAATAACTTGCACCCTTTTTTGCGACTATGCTTTTCTTGCATAATTGTCACCATCCTAACTGCCGTGGCTTTCTTCTTACCCTACAAGACTCTTGGTTCCCCATTATCATCAACACACTCAATGGCTTTGTCATAACAATCTATAATACAACATATAATTTTCAATATTTTATATAATGAAAGTTATGATTTTTCCTTGGGGCAAAATATATATATGTGTGTGTGTTAATTTTATTGGATATAAGAATTGTATTTTTATTGTTGTTCTTTAATTTTTATTTTGTGGATGAAGACTTTATGTTGTTTCACCTTGGTGTGCACAACATGCATTAATATTGAAGTCATTTGACCAAAACCGCTTCTTGCGTCTCTACTAGGACTTACTACCAAAGAAACCATCTCGTGCTCCTGTATCGAGACTATCGCGTCCTCCATGAAAGCCATCATAACTTCTTGGGCATGTTACACATTTGTATGAGTCATTAAATTAGTATAAAATCCCTCCAAGACAAGCACAAGAGTGCTACTACAAGTCAACTTCAATATTGAATTAGTTAACTCCTCCAAAGGACATGTCAGCTCACATACACTCATGTCGGCTAATTTCAGAGGAAAATTTATGGTGATCACAGTTTGAAGTGCGAGGTATAGGTCTGAAGTTAACCAAAAGTGTGAAGGGCATGAAGGAAAGCCTCCTAGCCAACATAAAGATAGAAAGAAGAGCGAAGTTATTTTTGGGCATCTCTTGGATCTGTTTTAGGGTTGTTTTAAAGACACGCATATGAAGGAAGTAAAAGGTACTTGTTGCGAAAAGGAAGCTGAGGGAAGCTAGAAGGAATCACCTTGCAAAAAGGGCCTATTTCAAGGAGATTGAAACTAGTAAAGGTTTGAAGCAATCCAAGTTAAAGAGAAGCTGAGGAGAAGGAGAATGTAGAAGGTTGACTATCATTGGCTCAAGGAAGAAGGACTTCATCATGGGAGATTTGTGTCTTTGTCTTGGGGCAAATAGGTCAAGGGTCTGGGTCTTGTTATTTATCAATTGGAATCTCTATAAGAAGAAGAATTTGTTTGGGTTTTCCTCTCAAAGAGTGAGAGGTTTTGGCCCTAGCTGTTAGCCTATATTTTGTGTCTCTTATCTCTTTATACATTGGTAGTTGTTTGACGAAGAACAACACTAATAACCTAAGTAAAAGAAGATCATAATCTAAAGAAGTAAAAATTACTCACAAGCAGTTAACAATAGAAGATAAATCACTCAATATTTATGCCCTAGATTTCTCAACATGCTATGAGAGCTAAGGTATCAAGTCAAGAAGGTAGGGCAATTTAAATAAGGAAACTCAGAACCAAATCACTAAAAGGATCATCAAGAGCTCATTAGGGGAATTTTGAGGTCTAAAATGGGCCTCCTATGGAAATGATAAAATAATAGTGGAAATAATAAAATAAGATTAGATTACATCATCAAATTTTAGAGGGAAAAAAGAAAAAACTATTTTTTCAACTCGTTTTTCAACTTATCTCCCTATGGGTTTACATAAATTTCGAGAAGGAACACTCGTTGGATGCATAATTTGGTTCCACCTGCAATACAAACCAGTCAATCACATGATCAATGTCCTTAACATACTTCTTAAGCAAAGATACATGGAAAACATCATGGAATTTCACTGTCGGGGCAGTGCAAGTTGATAGGTTATTTTCCCAATCCTCTCAATGATATTGAAAGGTCCATAAAATCATGGTGCCATCTTGGCACAATATCCAATCTACAAGGAACTCTTCTTCGGTTTGATGTGCAAGTACACCTATTCTCCAACCTGGAACTCCTTGAACAACCTGTTCCGATCTGCATAGCTTTTTTGCCTATCATGTGTTGCCTTTAGATTCTTCTTGGTCACCTACATTTCCTATTCCATGTCTACCAACATTTATGGTCCAATCAATACCCTGCTAACTGGATCACTCCAACTGATAGGAGTGTTACAACTTTGCCCATACAATGCCTCAAAAGGACTCATCCTAAATGACCCTTGATAACTGTTGTTGTATGTGAACTCTACCAAAGGGAGATACTCTTACCACTTCCTTTGTTGATGCATCACATACATCCTCAACATGTCCTCTGATATTCTGTTGGCCCTCTCTGTCTGTCTGTCTGTCTGCGGATGATAAGTTGTGCTAAAGGCCAAATCTGTGCCCAAACCTGCAAATAACTCCTTCCAAAACTTGGAAATGAACTTCGCATCCATGTCTGACACAATCTTCTTTGGAACACCATGCAGTCTAACTACATCTCTAATGAATACCTTATCCAGGTGGATATTGGTGGTCACCCACCAATTCCACTTGGACCCCCACCATTAGTTCTTTCAGTTTTTCAGTTTCCTTAATTGTAGCACAGTTTACTATTTTTAGCAGTTTTTCAGGTCCTAAACTTCCGGAGCCGTTTTGAGGCCCTAAACGACGTTTTTTTGGCAATCTACTGCCAACGTTTTTTTGTTTAAAATCATCTTTTCCGTCATAGTCCTTGGAGAGATATTTCCAACCGGTTTTTTTGCACGTCAAATGGAGATAATATGACTAAGTCGCGACCCCAGGAAGTTGGCTATCCAACTCACCCCAACGAGGCCCATAAAATCTTGGTGTTACATCTCCTCAGGTTAGAGTTTTGGTTGTTTAGGGTTTGATCTTATTTTTCAATAATAAAAAGGCCCTAGAGCCTCATTGTAACACAGTTCAGAGGCATGTAGCCGCCACATATCTTCTCAGAGATAAGCTACCATCGCCCGAGCTAGTCTTATTTCCATTATGTTTGTAACCATATTTCAATATTTAATATTAATGAAAAGAAGTGTTATTTCTACTGCATCTTTGCATTTATGGTTATTTCTGTAATTTGTTGCATTCTTGTTTAAATCCAGATCAATACTTGTGCCACATCGCTAGCTGAGAATGTAGACTTTATTCGAATGAAGTGTGCAATCTTTGTTAACTTGTCCGCAATGACCATGATGGAATCATGTTGCTTCACTGTCTTAAGTAACCATGTGATGAAATATATGGAAATGACCTCCCATTTCCACTCTAGAATTACAATCAGTTGTAGCAGTCCACCTAGATGTTTACACTCTACTTTCACTCGTTGACAGTCGAAACACCTCGCCACAAACTCTACTACATCCCTCTTCAAATTTGGCCAATAGTAGAATATATTCACTGCTATTAGTGTCTTTTGATAACTTGGGTGACCTGAATAAGGTTTCACATGAAGCTCCCTCAAGATCACCTCCTTGAGCTCATCGTTGTCCGGTACATATATCATGTCTCAGAATCTAACAAATCCATCCATTGTAAGACAATAATCCATACCTTGTGCTCCTGCACCTATACCCTACTGCAACCTTGTGCACAATCTCCATATACCTAACATCCCGCTGACCTGCTTGCAAGATCCTATCCCATAAGTTTGTCCCATAGTAGCTCGTAATTGCCAAGTGATGTACATGTACCCATCTACTAAGAGCATCTACCACCCTGTTCTCTTTACCTTTGATATACCTAATCTCGAAATCAAACTCGTTGATCGTGGCCAACCATCTAGCCTGTCTGGAGTTCAGATTCGGCTGGTCAAACAAATACCTCAACTCAATATGATCACTCATCAGTACAAACCTCCTGCCAAGAAGATAATGCCTCCACATATTCAATTCATCTATGATCGTTGCTAACTCAAGATCATGTGTTGAGTAGTTCTGCTTGTGCTCATTTAGTTTTTGGGACTCATAACATACTACCTGTCCATCCTGCATAAGGACTCCACCAAGCCCTCTCTTGCAAGCATCTGTGCATACCACAGTCTCTTTTTCTAGATCCACAATTTGTAGCATTGGTGCATGTGTCAACAACTACTTAAGTTGCTCAAAGATATCCTCGCACCCCTCT
Organism: Pinus taeda; assembly: GCA_000404065.3. Classification (NCBI taxonomy): domain Eukaryota; kingdom Viridiplantae; phylum Streptophyta; class Pinopsida; order Pinales; family Pinaceae; genus Pinus; species Pinus taeda. The sequence goes on from APFE030284102.1 coordinate 189,083, forward strand.
GCCCATTCGAACTTCTTACCTTTCCTTTGCAATGATGTGATGGGATAAGAAATCTGCGTGAAGTTCCTGATGAATCTCCTAAAATATCCTTTTAGACCCATGAAAGATCTTACCTCATCTACACTCTTAGGATCTACCCACTCCATGATGGCCCTTATCTTCTCTGGATCTACTGTAATGCCTTCCTTAGAGACATCATGTCCCAAGTAGTGTACCTCAGTCTGAAAGAAACTACACTTGTTGAGCTTAGCATACAACTATGCTTTATCAACAACCTCAACATTATTTCTAAATGCTCGACATTCTCTTCCTCATTTTTAGAATATACCAATATATCATCAATGAACACAATAACAAACTTATCCAAATATGGACACAACACACTATTCATCAAACACATGAATGTAGCTGGAGCATTAGGTAAGCCAAATGGAACAACAACAAACTCATAATGCCCATACATGGTCCTAAACGCAGTCTTGTAAATGTCCTCTTCTTTGATGCGTACCTGATGGTATATAGATCTCAAGTCAATCTTCGAGAACATTATTGCTCGCTTTAGCTGATCAAACAAGTTGTCAATCCTTGGCAAAGAGTACCTTTTCTTGATAGTCATTGTGTTCAACTACTTGTAGTCAATGCACAATATGAGAGTACCATATTTCTTCTTCACAAACAAGACCGGTGCGCCCCAAGGTGATACACTTGGACTAATGTATCCCTTGTCCAACATTTCCTTCAATTGTAGCTTTAACTCAACTAACTTAGGTGTGCTCATCTTGTAAGGTGCTTTTGATGTTGGAGTTGCCCCTAGCACTAACCCAATAGAAAAGTCTACTACCTCGTAAGGTGGCAACTCTATAACGTCTTCAGGAAATACATCCTTGAACTGTTGTAGAATTGGGTATCTGCTCAACACATCTGCATCCTAAACTTCCTTACCTTTATCACTAGAAATGTGCACTGCAAATAACTTGCACCCTTTTTTGCGACTATGCTTTTCTTGCATAACTGTCACCATCCTAACTGCCGTGGCTTTCTTCTTACCCTACAAGACTCTTGGTTCCCCATTATCATCAACACACTCAATGGCTTTGTCATAACAATCTACCTTGGTCCTATGAAGATACAATCAGTTCATGCCCAACAACATACTATATGAACCCAATGGTAATACATTCAAATGTGTTGCAGTAGGCATACCATTCAAGTCAAATTCAGAAGATCTTACCCAATGATGAACTCGTTTCTTCGTACCTGTAGACAACTATACTAACCAAGACTTTGCATGCAATTCCTTACTCAAACCACACTTATCCACCAAGTTAGGACTAACATAGCTATAATTAGATCCAGGGTCAAACAAAATAGAAATAACTTGATCACAAAGCTTACCGTCCATCTCAATGATAGATTCTTGGTGTTATGCATGCATGTTGTCCATTGTTGCATAGATACATGGAATACTCTTACCAACATCCCCAACAGTCTGTGCCTTCTGTGCATTATATATCTGAGGCCTACCACCCTGATTTTGTGGACAATCTCTCTTAAGATGCTCCTTACGGCATGTCCAACACTCCAAATTACCAGTGCCCTCACCTCTATGTTGTTGTTGCTACTGTGACCCATGTCCTTGTCTAACTGCATTAAATCTCTTTTGTAGTGCCACATTCTCTTTCTCATCTACATGTGAAGGCCTTGTCCTCTTAGGCTACCATTTACCTTTACCTTTGTCCTTTCCTTTCCATCCATGCTGAGATTTATTCTTACACTTCGATTGCTCATAGCAATGCTTCAATTTCCTGATGACTTCATCAAGTGACCGAGGTTCGTCATACTCAGTCTGATATCTAAATGCTAATGGCAAACCATTGAAAAATCTTTGAACTTTAGCCTTCTCATCAGTAAGATACTTTACATACCTCAATAGCTCTAGAAACTTGGTCATGTACTCTTCCTCTGCCATTGATCCCATCTTTAGATCATAGAACTCTTTAGCCTTACTATCGTAGTAACTTTCTGACAAGTACTTCTTCCTAAAAGGCTTATTGAACTCTCGCCAACTCAAATCCTTTGTCTTGATGTCTCTGACCCGCTTCACATCTTCTCATCAAATGTTTGCATTACCTTTAAAGCTGAAGATTGCTACTCTGGCCTTCATGTTATTTGTGTAATTATGCAACTCAAAGAATTTGTTCATCTCAAGTATCCAAGCCTTTGCATCTTTTGACTTCTTCATATCTCCATCAAAAGTAGGTGGGTTCGCTTCCTTAAACTCATCTTGTAAGTATCCCCTATCATTCTTCTTGTAAGGATGATAATGATGGCAATCATGATGTTTATCAGTACCAGAACTAGAATAGTACATGTATCCATTGCCTCTCCTGTTCAGAGTATCCAACAACCTGCCATCTCTCACCGTGTCAGATCTATCCAACCTGTGTCTACCAGGAGTCCTACTACCATATGCCCCATTAGTTCTATCCTCATGTCCATGGCTGATCCTAAGTGGCCCTTGTCACTGCAAGTCTGAAAAAATATGAAGAAGTATAACATTAACCTCTACTTGCTTCTCTTATGCCTATATGACCCGAACATTATCCGCCTTACAACTCATTATCTCTTCCTTCAAACTTCTCAATGTAATTTCCAAATCAAAAGAGTTCTGAACACCATACTGCTCTTCAGACTCATAGGGAGAGTCTTTGTAGTCAACCATCTTACTAGCTATTTGATCTCTTTCTTGTAATGCATAATATGTTAGATAAGCCAAATCACATAGTCAACGTACCTTAGCAAAATTCGGGGAGGATACATTGGTCTTCAAGATCACCAAATCAGCGTGATACATGTATAACATAAACATAACAACATATATACATTCTCAAATAAATGTATCAACATATAAACATCACTCTAGTTAGGGTCCAACATTCAACGTAAGACCATATCAACGATGCATGCTATGACCTCATGCATGACAACAACCATTACTCCATTGTACACATTGCCACATGCAACCAACAACATGCATAATCAATGCCTAATCAACTACACATACGCATAAACACATGTAGTTGAGCATAAGCAATCAATTATTGTAATCAACCTACAAGTCTGATACATGTAATCAAATCTACAAGAATGTAGCCTAACATACAAGGATGTAAGTAGGTGACATAAAAGCAACATGTAAGCAACATGTAACAGTATGTAACAATTCATATACTCATGACAATGCATTCCACAAAATAAATCATCAAATTCTCCATGACAACCTTGCTTCAACCATAATCAATCATCAAACAAATGTAACAAGCACATGTAATTCAAGTGTAAGAGACACACATACAACTGACATGCATGCATGACCAACACACGCTGCCCATCCAGTCCGAGGGTTGAACCATGCTCTAATACCACTCTGTAACACCCTCCTCCCACATCCACCCAAGTAACCATGCCAACCAAGGTAAACATGAGACGAGAGACTACTATGATCAGATTCGACCTCCTATGTGACCTTAAGGAAGTGGAATCGACAGAAACATCACACACAATCATCCAACATCATCAACAGAACCCTCAGGAGACAAGTCAACCACTCAAATAGCTTGTCCCTCGGTCCCACTATTGTTTTAGATCTCTGAGGCTATAGTCGCTCTCATGCTATGGGCAAGGAAGAGACCAACAACCTAAATTCGCTCTCACAGGCTTGCTTGCCAGTGAACAGAGACCAAAATTGTCACTTTTTTGCCAGGGACCACCATATTTAAGCCACTTTTTCAGGCCACTGCCCAGAATGGAGTGATAGCTTGAAATCGATAAAAATACAAGGAAACAATGATGCAAAAGCAATAAGCTGAACAAGTCCATAACTAGACCCCTACTAGCCATAACAAGAATTTTGTCAAACAAGTCATCAACATGTAACTTATAGGTGTAAACAACATAATTAAGTGTAGAGATCTCATACTTATCTGAGAATCATTATGAACTATTGTTCCCTCGTGTCATTTGTTGCATTATCATCTATTAGGCGATAGATGTAATATCCATTCATTTACAAGTAGAAACATGTTGAGAGACATACATAGTTGTTGTCATAAAATATACATATAACTAGCATAATAGGAACATAATTACCATAAACATATCAGTAATCAAAATCCACATATACATCAATACATTTGCACATAGAAATCAAGGGAATGAATTTCTCAGTGATGAATGCAATATCGGAGATGGGACTACCATGTTCCACTCGACCATAGAATGGTTGAGCTAAATCTCTCTTCAACCATTCACCCTCGTGCCATATTCTAAGCATGAATGTGGGACTCAACTAAAGAACCAACCAAGGCATACCGAGGCTAATCCACCTCACCCTCATCAACAGAAACCAACGTTTACCGTAATCCATCCTGGATCACTAAGCCAACACAATGAACACATCATAACAGGGTTTACTGTGATCTCCACCAGATCACTAGGCCAAAGAAGCATAGATACCACTGGATTTCTTCACCTACACTGTGAGGAATTTTCCTTTCTCCTAGTCTCTCAGGCTTTACCACAATCCAAACCCAGATCATTAGGCCCTAAAACGAGACCCACTCTCCAAGATTTACCGCATATCCCAACCCAAGATTACTAGGCCCAACAGAGAGCAAACCACCTCTAGGCTTTACTATACATCCCTCCATTCATCGGAAAGGATTCCTAGGCCATTCGAGGCAATACAAAATCTGGCTTTACCGCAAGCCATAGTCCGGCTCGGGGGTTACTAGGCCATGTGTCTATCATTTTGGAGATCCACCTCACTCAGATTTGTATCCATCTGGAAATCCAGATCAACCAAAACATGAGAACCCCACCACACCATGGCTATCTGGAAATGGAAAGGGTAGGTTGAAAACACCGTCACACCTAGCAAAACCCATGCCATGATAGAAAAGAACCACACACAATACCATGCATGCCAAATCTAGTAAGGAAAATACACATGCAAGTCGATACCTGTAATGAAGCCTATTGTAGCTACTTGATCCTGCCTTCCCCTGCTTGATCTTTGCTTCCTCTTGCCTTCTTTGCCTTTCTACTCCAATGCCAAAATGCTCCAAGAAAACTCTAAGTGTCCAAGAGTATGAGAGAGAGAGAGAGAGAGAGTAATGAGAGAGCTCCAAAACTCAACTGACAAAAGGTTATGAATTGATCCTCAGAAGTTTTTTTACAAATGAGGCCTCTATTTTATTCATTTTCCTCCTCACATGCAACCTGTGACATTTCACCTCCTTTTTCTCCTAATTTCCATTATTTTGATAAATAAATGTGCCAAAAATGCCATTTTTCCTTTCCAAAGCCTTAACCATTCTCTTTGCCAATTTATTTAGTCATAAACAATCAAATGAACACCCCCCAGGATATCATGCCCAACATTCAGCTTGGAATAAGTGTCCCATCAACCGTGGTTATTGTTTTTAACTTTTATTACATGGAATTTTCACCACGGTTGTTACACATATTTTCGATGGACCCTGCTACACGAAAAATAAGAAATACATGAAAAAATGTGATTGCAATCACGTTTTTTCATGTATTTCTCATTTTCCGTGTAGCAAGGTCCTTCGAAAGTATGCAACATGGGTACTCATTGGATGATGAATTAAATTTTGCATCAAATGAGTACTACCACTCTAAATTTGAGTAAAACCTTAGAGAGATAAGTTGAAAAAAGTAGTTTTATTATTTTATTTTATTTTAATCTTTTTACTTTTTACCCCAAATATTGTGAATCATCCCCCATAGTTGACATCATCATCTTGAATCTTATTGGTTCTTATAAAGTTTATTTTGGCTGTACATTTTTCTTAGGAGGCCCATTTTAGACCTCAAAAGTTCTCTAATGAAGGTAAAGATCAGTTTGAAGAGAGGCATCAAAAGGAGTATTAAGAAAAGTCAATGCATAGAAGAAAAACAATGAATCTTCAATTATGCTTAAGGACCAAGTTCAAAAGGAGTCTAACAAAAATTATGGGCACAAATATTCTCAAGATTTGGTCTCAATATAGGAAGAAAGAGAGAGATCTTCATCTCTCTATACAAAATTAAACTCTATCCAAAGTCAAGCAAAGTTTTAGGCTACAATATTAGATTTTCAATGAAATGAGTAGATCCTCGGTCCATGTACCTAAAGGAATAGTTTTTGAAGATCACCAAATTGTTGTCTCAAAAGACCGAAATCCTAATGACATAAAAAGTGACCCTCTGGACACTGAGGAAAAAGGATTGTTCAAAAGACAACAAAATCTCAGAACCAAATTTTATGAGCAACCTCGGGGAAAGATCAAGTTCCTCGAGAAGATAAAAAACATAATGCTTTATCACTAAATATCTGTGGCACCAAAAGTGCATGCACCAATCATTCTTCTTCTCCATAACACGATCAGTCTTTTAAGAAGACTGATACTCATTTCTACATTCTGAAAAATATGGTGGAACCAAGAAACTACAAGCAAAAGAATCTCTATGTTGAAATTTTGTGGCAAAGAAGTTTCATAAGCAATCATACTAGATATTGAAGGATCACATGGAGCAAGTCCCATCATAAGAATGGCAATATCTCTGAAGACTCGTTAAAAGGAATGTTATGAAGATGACAAATAATCAATGACAAAATTAAGTACCATTGTGAAGACTCATGGCAGCCAAAGTACTAAGCACTATAGGTATGCATACATAAGGTATGCATGCTAATTTTTATTTTCAAGGGTCCATCATAAGATATAGTAGGGTTGAAGTTATGGGTTTTTATGTTAAGAAAGCCTTAGTATTTAGAAATTCCTAATTCTAAGGTATTTGTTCCAGATGATTTGATTTCTAGGTTTTGTTAGATTTCTAGGGCATGAGAAAAACTCTAGAATAACATAAAGAAAAAAGGGTATGATCTAAGGTTTGAATTTAAGAAACCCTAGAATGACCTCTTTATTGCATAAAATCCTAGATAGGTAGCTTAACATCATGTTTTGGTATCATATTTTTGCTTGGTGTACTTGCTAAATAGTACTGCAGCTATAAGAAGTAAAAGATGGATGGGCTAATCTTTTGAAAGGCACGATGAAAGAAGGGAGCTATACAAACCCTTAGTTACTACTCAGAATATAGATGGATAACACAAAGAAAGTAAAAGATGAGAGACCTCTGCCATGGTTGAATGCATCTTAGTAAGAAGGCATCATGGTAAACATACAAATGAAGCAAGAGCTTGAACATCATCATAGAGAAACATGAAAGACAATTAGAATCTATGGAAGTCAAGTATATAGCTCTTGGGAATCTCATTGAAAACTCAAGTGGCAAGGTCATCTAGTACAAGGTTCATCATACACTACTCAAATGGAAACATCAGTTGATGGGGATACTTTAGATCCCCAGGATTCTCTGATGGAATCTTCATCAAAAGGTTCACTGATCATGAGGGGAAGCAAGTGTTTCATCAAGAATTCCAAATTTGTGGAATTCATGGGATGATGTACAATGACATAAAAGTGAAGCAGATCAATTGATTGAAAATCTTTCAATCAAGGAAGCTGTTGCAGGAAATCTAAATTACCCAAAGGAAAAATGAGGTATGCATGCTTACATTTGATATTATGGAAGTCATGTCATATGGTTGCAGGTATCATGAATCAATGCTCTATCTTAAGAGCATGATCAAAAGAAAGGACCTCCTCCATCAAAGGGATGCAAGAATGCATGGATCACACATTCACTAGATGAAATCAACATAATGTGTCCTCATATGAAGTATGAGCTGGTTGACTACAATTGAGGAACTCTGAGTGGAATCTCTTGGGAATGCAATGTGTGAAGAAAGGAAGTAAGAGATCATGGAATATGCGACCATGGTAAAGGCAATCAACATCCGAAAGACAAAGAAAACTTGACTAGGATATCTCCATGGAAGATATGAAGACTTCGATGGAGTCTGAAA
>APFE030284105.1:8611-20492 GCA_000404065.3 Pinus taeda
TTATGAGCAGTTTTTAGTGGAGAACTTCTGGGAGATGATGTAATCAGCTGACCTTTTTCCTTTAGGCAGTGAAGCAATACTTTTAGGGACTTAGGAGCCCTTAGTTTATGGACATTTATGATTGGGGTTGAAGTGCCCAAAAATGTCTATAACAAGAAGGCTACAACATAGGAAAGTGGAGAGCCTGGTGGAAGAACTCAGAGAAGCTGATTTGGAAATGGAAGTGTCCATTTGTGAAGCAGAACAGGGTGAAGTTCTAGGAGAAGATGAAAAATTGAAGACTGAAACTTCAAGTGAGACCAAACGGTCACATGATTTTAAATCTGATAATTTATGTATGTTTGCAGGTGAAACATGTGGAGAAGGACAATTTTCTGATATTGACATAATGGAGGAAGAAGACATGCATAATCTAAATTTTGTTCTGAAAGAAGAATTGGAGAAGGATATCAAGCAATCAAGTGAAGGACTTGATGAGATTGAAGAGAATACCATTGAAATATTTCTGAGTCATGTAAAGAAATTGGAACAGTAGGAGGACTTGGTGATTGAATCATAAAATGAGATCATGAGGTCTTGTGGTTTTACAACTGACAAGTTGTGTGTGAATGTAGGTATTGCAGAATACAAACCATCTTATGGAACTATCTTGAATAAAGTTGAAATTTTCCAAGAAAAGTATGATGACCACTGTCTTTCAAATGAAGATCAAGTTGAGTTATTACAACAGAAGGAGTTCATAAATTCCTTGCTTAGTGGAGGAAATATCTTCAGTAGAGATGAGACAATTATGTCTTATGATAAGGAATGTTCTATTGATGAGAACAACAAGGAATTGATTTTCTTAAATGGACAAAGGGAGAGTAATGGACAAAAATCTAAAACTATCACAGAGATGGAGGATTGAATGAAAGAAGAAGATAGTGAGGATTGTACAAAGATTTTAGGAGAAATTCCAAGTGAGATGGAAAATTTATGGCATGCGTTAAGTCTTTTAGAAAAATGGCTAGAAAACCAAAAAGTAAGTGTTCGGATTGTAAAATCAGAACTAAATGAGAATGAAGAAGTTCACTACAGTGAACAAGGACAAGAAGACATCGTTGAAATAGATGGTGTGAAGGAGGGATTAGCTGACAGTCTCATGAATTCTGTTGAGAATTCAAATCGGAATGCTGATGTGCTGATAGAGGAGGAAGAATTAGAGCAGCAAGTTAAATTGTTACCAAAGGAAAAAAAGGCATAGAAGCCTTATGATTTTTATTTTAACAATTGCTTTATAATTACAGGTTTTTTTGCAGATAAGGAGAAGAAATTAGATGTTGCAGAGGAAGATATCTTCAAGGATATCCAAGAATCTTGGGTGGAAGCAATATCTACAATAGTACCTAGAGCAATATCAAGAGTAATAGCAGAAGCTGGAGCAGAAAGGCAGAGGAAAGTAATCAACAGTTTGAATATGAATGGAAAATGTGTAGTGAGATGCAGAATGTGAAGGTGCTGAAGTTAGTGGACAACAACAACGGACTGAAGTAGAGAGAAAGAGATAGCAGAAAATGGCAGAGTATGGACTAGCCCAAGGATGTGCTAGAAATGGAGATTGAAGAACAATGTCAGTTGATGATGGAACAATCCAGGCTGAGGGAAATGACAACAGAAAGTGTCATCAATCAGAATTTGAAACTAATTGAAGAGAGGAATATGAACTAGAAGACAACAGATATACAACAGAAACAAAGGTGCAAGGCATTTGGGTAGTTACAGACTAAATTTTGGGACCCTGGAGGTTTTCTATCAACATATGAAGACACATGATGAGGAGATCATGAATGTTTTCTACCTTGGGAGTCTGATGCAAGAGCATTCAACTCAAGAAAAATCATTGTATTTTAGTAGACATAGGGGGTCTTGTATTTTAAGAAAGTTGGTTTCCCAAGTGTCAAATTAATGTAATTATTTAGGATTTTGAGTGATTTTAATGAAAATAGGAATTAATTAAGTATTGTGAGACATATTGTAAATGTTCTCAAATGAAGGGGAACATGAAAGAATCAGGATAGTTAAGAGTTCATAGGGATTGATATCTTTGAAAATTAATTGTAGATCTTGAATTAGGAATTAGTTCATGATTTATAGGATTGAGAGGATTCTTACGTTTTAGTTGAAATTATTAAGGATCTGAACTAGAAACTGGTTATAGACTCCTTTTGAATAAATGTAAGCCTAAAAGGCATAAAAAGAGTTGGTCAAGTTATATAGTTAGCTGGTTATCTAGTGAGAGGTTTGACTCTAAGCCTACGGGTAGGTAGGAAAACAGAGGCTAATGATTAGAATATCAGGATAGAGAGAGAGAGAGACTCGTATGTAAATATTTATTTATCAATACAAAGAACTTGATTCTGAGTTATGTGGTGTGTATTGATTAGTGGAGTTATGAATTGTGTGTGAATTAGAAATTTCTACATAGTATATGTATGCAGGTGAAGTTTGAGCTGAATACAGAGAAGAAGGGGGGGAAGTATGTAGGATTGACGTTGGATCGTTGAATCCGATCAAAGGATCCAAGTGAAGTTCAAGGATGGCAGTGAATAAGAGTACACAGAGTTATGCGCAGAAAGGAGTTGTGTTGAAAAACAACCAAAAACTAGAAAACCCTGGAGAAACCTAAAGCCACAGAAGAATACTGAAGCAATGGCATAGAACCGAAAAAAAGTAAAGGCACAAAGGAAGGAAGTAAATGTGCACAAGAGTTGTTGGATCTATGAGATCAATGAACAAGGTTGAAGGAGATGGGTGATCAATATTAAGTCACGTAGCATAAAGTAAAATAAATGAATGGCGAAGATTAAATTAAGTGTTAGTGGAAGAAGAATGGTGGAGGAATATATTTGGATCATCAGATCGACATATCTGTTAGATCGACAATGATCAGCAACTATGGGGGTAGGAGAGTATGGATTTTCTTGATTATGGTTGAAGTTTCGCACTCTCTCCTAGCTGTCTATCTCATATTCAAATCTTAGGTCACAGTAAACTACAGGGGTTAAGATGTTTTTAATCCATGTGCTAGTTGAATTCCGGCAAGCCATAGATTTGATGGCCTCTTATATCCAACTAATATCGGGTCATAAAGAGATTGAACTTTAATTTCGAAATTGGACCCAAAAATTTATAGATCAAGGATTTATATTCCTTATCAACTCTGTAAGGGCGGCTAAACGTTGTGCATGGTCCCTGTCCGATATCGTTACTGATCATTGGATAAAGTTTGCCTTGATCAAACGGTGGAGGATCGCTGATTAGTTTCACATCGCAATATTTCACAAGTGAATGAACCTTGGCCTTAAGAAAATGTGATTTGCGATGTGCAATGATTAGAGGATCAGTGATTAGTTTCATTGATCAGGTGTAAGATCAACCGTCGGATTAGGTAAAAGATCAACGGTGGATATTGAAGCCGATAAAGATTGGAGAAGAGCGGACCCAAGAATTTTATGGACTGGAGTGAAGTTTATTTGAGTTCTAGAGGGTGAATGAAATATGACGCGGCAACCATTGATTTGAGGGATAGAAATCAATGGTGGAGGCTGAACGTGAGGAGAGAGCATCGATAAATGTACAGAGACCAAGGAAAGGTGAAAAGGTAAGGTTTATGTGTGCTTTGTGGAGTATTTATATTATATAATAATTATAATAGAAATAAAGCAGATAAAGGTTTTGTGGGTTAAGTTCGAAAATAACCAAAGTTAAAGAGTAGGGTTTGGTTATTATGCATGGGGTATAGATTAACTAAAGTTTATGAGTTTGAATAAAGTTCTGCTGGAAAGGTTAATGAGGGGTCAGACTATTGAATAGTCAAATATAACGTTCTACATAAAACTTAATTAAGAACATTAAAACTTGATTTAAGAAGGTTTTCACCATGGATCAGGTGATTAAGGTTTGGGACCATTGACATGCAAATTTATTTGCATAATGTGGGTATTTTCATTTTAGCTCGGCATCATTTGGTATCAGAGCAGAACAAGGAAATTCTGTGTAAAAGGTCTTTGATAAATTTAGAACATAACTATGTTTTGAAGGTGTGTATACAAGTGAATGGTGATGAAAGAATGCAAGAGGAGATCAGATTTTAATCTGACAAGGAGTAGGCACACAGGAATAAAGTGTAGTAGAATTCACAGATGCAAGAAATAGAGAACAATCAATTCAAAGTGCAGGAGAATGGTAGAACAAGATCATGCAAAGATCTTGAAGGTAGCAGCGTAAGAAGGTGAGAAGATTGCAACGACCTAGAGCAAGGAGTGCTCAATTGGTTCCAGAGGAAAGAACCAGAGAGATGTCAAAAGTCTGATCTCAGAGGAGAAAAGCTTAGTGAGGCATATGTAGCAAGAACGAGACTTGTTACTGCAGAGGTATTGTTGCAGCTCACAAAAGGAAATTCTAGAGAGGACATGGGTAGAATTTCTAAGGGATAAAAGAAGTTGGTAAGAGTTTCTGAATGAAAGCAGAATGTGACAGGACCTTGAAGAATTCCAATAGAGGTTTGATAAAGAGGAAAATTGTGTTCTTGAAAGGTGTAGATGAGTTGAAGCCTAGAAGGAGCAGAGAGAAGTGCTCAAATAGGTTCCAGAGACGGAGAACCAAGTGCCTGCCAAAATACCAAGTACAGAGGAAAGCTTGGTGAGGTAAGTGGCAGCAGGGAGGACCTGCTGTTGCAGAGGCTTTAATGCAGCTCATAGTGAGTGAGTGAGGAACTCATAGAGATTGAGAAGAAGATGACTAGTGATAGTCATAGTGAAGGTTCTGAGGAAGACCACAACAAAAGAAAAGTGAAGAAGGAGAATGCCAAGGTAAATGGCAAGAGGATGAGTCAAGAGGAAATTGACAAAGAGATTGATAAGATAAAAGAACAACTCAATGTATTAATGATGATACTTGACGAAAGCCAGAGACTAGGTTGGATCTTGAAGAAAAAGCCAGTGAAGTGGCATAATCTACAGAGAAGGCTAAGCTCGTCTCATACATCAACATTGTCTCAATATATGAAGGTATTTCAGTCCTAGCTATATAAGGGATTCTCTACCAATCAGATCCCACTCTTTATCATCACAATGTATCCATGTCATATCTAGAACTTTCTCAAACATCTCTCTAAAAAGATTCTTCATCCTACCTCATAGCTAGCCATGCTAGCAACCTCATACTTAGCCTCAATCATGTTTAAAGATACGAACCTCTCATCCAAAAACATCATGGCATATCTCATACTAAGGTAGCATGCAGATGTGCTTGTCTTGTCAATAACGATCCCAGTCATCATTAGTACATCCAAGTAGTCACATATCATAGGAATAATGTTTCTTACCAAAAATGGATCATCCCATGAAAATATCTCGAAGGGTACTTGGTAGTAACACAATATGTATGAATTGGCACAATCATGAATTCGTTCCAATTATATGCACATTATATATGTGTGTGTGTGTGTGTGTCTATGTATATATGTATATATATATGTGTGTGTGTGTGTGTGTGTATGTACACACACACACACAACACACAAACAACACAACACACACACATACATCATTGTTCAAAATGAAACTTCAATGCTTCAATCAATTGTTGGGTGCTAAGTCAAGTTCAACAATACCTCTTCACAACTTCTTGAAATTCAATTGGAGTTTCCAAAGATTTGAATTTCCATTTTCCAAAAAGTTTTCAATAGCTTCGCACTATAGGTTTTTTTTTCCAAACTTTAGAAATCAATTTAGCATGCCATAATTCATTATTTCGAGCTTTAGAAGCCATCTCCATCTTACTTTAATTATAAAAGGCTCATTACCTGTCAAGAGTGCTATCAATATATAAAATCAAAATCATGAGTCATACCTTGGACCACTTTCGAAGTAGAGGATTGGATCGACACATCATCCTCAATTCACCAGATAACTGTCAATGCAGACATATCAATATCAGGGAGCTTGCTCGATATAATTCTTTCAGCAATCATAACACTTGACCAAAGAAATATGTTTAACCTTACACGAATCAATACTATGGAATCAAATCAGCTACATCATCTTATCAAAGTTTAGATTCTAGGTCAGAACTAATATCAAAATCATCAATATCACAGTAACAATTCTTTAGGCCTGGAAACCGATAAAGATTTCATCCAAGTATCAAGTTATTACTTTATCTATTATCATGCCAACAAGTTTTTATTTACCAAGCAATATCAAACCTAACTTTATCATTCCATCCTCATGATAATAGTATAAGTCACTAGATGCAAATGCATATACCAAGGATAAGTCGTGCATGTTCCATCCATTTATTGTGAGATTACTTCACACTGAATCACACATGTTTATACTTCAACCATTGTGCTAAGGACAATTAGTCCAATACAAAACCATTATTAATATTAATCACTAAAAGATATTATGCCCATTTAACATTGTTATCAAGGAAAATTATTAGTCGTGAAATCAAATCATTACTCACAAGTTCAAATCCAAATTTGCTATCACAAGGAGATCTATAGCCAAAAACATATCACAACATCCAGTTAAAGTTCTAAATCATTATCAATCATCAAGTCAAATATTGCTTATCTATATCAATCAGCCAAAATAATAATGAAGTACTGATATGCATATCATGGTCACCTGCAAACACAAGTTTAGTCAACACATTCACATCAAAACTTCCCTGCTCATAGAACTCCCTATTTTATGCTCCATGTCTGTAGGATTGTAATATTTCATGCACAAAACTTCACTATTGTGTCCTACAAACATAATCACACCCATAGGCCTTCCTTTGAGCGGTTGGGAGGCTACAATAGCACCCTTGAGCTTACTTCCATGTGGTTGAGAGGCTACAGTCGCACCTGTAAGCTTGCATCTGTGTAACTGAGGATTAGAGTAAGGGAAAAATATCTCGTCTTAGATAAGAACTTTTCCACAGATCAACAATGTCTAATATTTCTCTATTCATGTCTATAAATCTTATTTCAATAGTAAAGAATATACATATAATGCCAATGGTAATAGGAGTAAGGATCTTATGGAGAGATTCTCCCTCTGAATGGGAATCCACTTCAATCATCTTTATTCAAGTCATCAACCTATGTATAATATTGTCATGCATCAAAAAATTTGGTAGATCATAAATTCAGGCTATATCACATATTCATCACGGTTATATTATGTTATCTTCAACTACTTTATCATGACATCAATATGTCATCAAGGGTTAGTGTCAAATAACTAATATGAGTAAACTTCAAGAATAACGATCGCAACATTACTTCTTTGTCACGTAACTCAATCCATCAAGTTAGGGAATTCCATTTTACCATATGCAATAATTACTAAACACATCAAAACATAACCATGGTCAACAAGATCATGAATATCAATCTCATTGTTATACTTCTACCATCATGGCTACCATATTTTTTACAAACATTATCAATAGTATCAAGTTACTATATATTAGAATTAAGGTGTTAGCCTTCTTCATGGGATCAAGATATCCAAAATGATAGATGTTAGACAAACATAAAATATATTAATATATCAAAGATCAATATTAAGTAGTTTCATAAAATCAAGAAGTTCATCATGTCTAAAGGATAAAATAATTGCTTACTACTTGATGAGCCTCATAAATGGGTAATTATATGGGCTCATTTTACCTCCTAACCTAGTCAAATCAGCCATTCTTTTAGCTTATTGTATGAATTTCTGATTATATTTATGCTTATAGGGTGAGTTGAGTTAGTTATTATGCCATGTGATCTAACATGTATTTAATGCAGATTATTGATGGATTTGGAGGTCAAATTCAAGGATCTAGTGGTCAAAATATAACAATAACTCGAAGTAGACAGAGGAGAGGACTTATAGGAGGGAATCCCCCTCATTTATTGATCCTCACTTCAAAGTCCCCTTCATTCAACTCGGAGTACAAGCAGCCGAATCTTGCACTAGAAGGCAACCGAGCAAGTGGAAGATGATTGATAATTATCATGAGTTTTGGGAGCCAAGCCTCCCTAATTTTAAGGAAGTAGTTGGTAGCTTTAGATGTATAATTAGAGAGGCCTAGGGCCTTACTAGAGTTGACTTTTTTTCTTGTGTAAACTCTGCTCAAATTTCGAACTTACTATTTTATGACAATTTTATGTAATCTTGCTATTTTTTTGATAATGAAGATGGAATCCTTTTTGAGCTAGCATTGAGTTACCTCAGAGGGATGAAGCGCTTGGGATAGGGCCCAATATAAGTAGCCAAGCTTCTCTTTACTTGTATTTGTATGCTTTACTTCAGTTTGTAGATTAGTTTGCTGTTAGATGTATTTCTCTTATGGTTAAGAATAGGTTGCTTTTGATGATTTAGTAGCTTGCTTCCATCTGTTTTTTTTGTAGCAGATTAAGCAGTGATCAAAGAAGATTCAAAATGATAGCAATAGTGCCTTGGCCTCTCTTCCTCCCTCTGAGACCATGATTTGAGGCAAAGACT
Source organism: Pinus taeda (assembly GCA_000404065.3). Classification (NCBI taxonomy): domain Eukaryota; kingdom Viridiplantae; phylum Streptophyta; class Pinopsida; order Pinales; family Pinaceae; genus Pinus; species Pinus taeda. Next base: position 17,143 of record APFE030284105.1, read on the forward strand.
CTCTTACTACTCCAAAAACACGGATTTTCCTCATTCCTAGGGCTTCTAGTGTTTGCAGCTCTCTAGTAGGTTGATAGTCCAGTTTTGCTTTGCTTTAGATCTTATTTATCATGTTCACTTCCTGATTTACAATAGTCATTTTTCATAATTTCCTTTATTATAGCATTTCCCGACATTTCCTTCTATACATCATAGTTTAGGCCATTTTAATGCAAAACTCTGTTTTTTCCTAAGATGCACTCATTTCATTGGTTGCTTGATTTTCTTGGTTGAATGTTAGTTTCTATGTAGCAGATCTCTTCCAACAGTAGGCTAGCTTACCAGCAATCACACCCTCCATCTGATCCATGCCCTATAGGTCTCACAATCCTCACCTCAATTCTGCCCTAGTTTTCTTCATTTTTCATAGAACTTCTTCCTCTCTCCTTGAGCAAACCCAATCATCTCTCTCTATCTCCTGGTGATTCATAGTAGACCTTAGGCACCCTAACACCTAATTTCAATATTCATCCACCTTTTCCACACACTCTCACACTCTCAAAATAGCAAAAATTGCTCTCAACGTCCTCCTATAGTTTTTCTTGTAAGATTTTTTTTATGGCCGAGTGTGGGAAAAGCCTCCAGAAGGCTTACTAAGACCTCCTATGACCCATCCACACCATCCTACATCCTCCCAAGCTCCAAAACCACCCTCTAATGCCACCTGTTTGCTGCCACACTCACACACAATAAATTAGATGCATGTTAAATTCACATAAAAACACATACAAATCCAAAATATGTTTTTTTCTTATTTACTTCCAGAAATAGCATGGTTAGATGTTGTTTACTTCCTTGAGTAGGTAATGGAATTTCTTTCATGGTTTTCATAGTGTTTTTGGCAAAAGTAGAATTAGCTTGTTAATTAGGGTTTACTAGGGTTTGCTTTACATTCTAGTATTTCTCCTTTCTACAGTTAGAATAGCATATGTAGAGTAATCTTTATTTCCTTTCATCATACATAGAGCTTCTTCTAAAATCTATAGAATTTCGCTTGAGCTCCTAGTGATCTCGCATCGACTGACCAAGTGACAACCTACAGTGAGAACTAGTACTTGTGCATATAGCACAGACGCTTCCAAGTTTGTTACGAACTACCAGGTTGATAAAAGTAAAGTTGGTAGCCCAAGAGTTGCAACATTCTTGCTACAATATTGGAACTCACCACTACTAAGTGCATCATTTCATCCTAGGAACCATGAATCCAAATCACTTTCATATGCATGCATGAACCATTTGGGAAGGTTTCATTCTCATCATATCTTGGGACTTACCTTGCCATCAATATTGTAGATGAAACATAACTTTGAAACATTATACCATGCATTCCTTGTAGTATTCAAATACCTGTGCACCTTCTTATTTTACATAAGAAACTTGTAACACTTTGTAACATTTTCATCATATGACTCTTCTTACACTAGCCATGATCCTCAAGAAGGATCCACTTATCATATCTCATCGAGAAGTTATAAGAATCCAAATACTTAGGTATATATGTAGGAAGCATAAGTAATAATCAAAACAATAATTAGATCCATAAGTCTAAACAAAAGTAAAGACATAAAGAAGTATCTGTTGATGCCTCAAATCACTGCATCAACATCGGGGAAACAACCCAGTCTAGACCTTAAAAGCAACTCTTTTTCCATTTGGTGTGGTGGCTCCGACTGGATATGATGGGACTAGTTTCCCAATGATTTATAAATAGGATGGATAAGTGATCGATTTTCTAATATCTAATGGGAATGATGGATGATTTATTCTAAAATGCAACAATATAAATAACTAATCTATCTTGGGAAGTCTTTCTCTTATTGCAATTTTTGATGATTCTTATTGACAAGTAGGCATATAGATGACTCTACTTATAAAAAAATATATTTATTCATACGATAATTACTTTGTTCAAGTAGTTGAACAAAGTAATAATTAAAACGTTATCACACTAATCTTTATATATTATTGACATATATATGTATGAAAAATAACAAATCATAAACATTCAATAGTGATAAGTCAAAGAGTTGTTGTGAAAGCATATACATATATCAATAATAGCAAAATAAATAAATGTTGGTTCACATAAAAGCATGAAGCAAAAACATAGATAGTAGTACCATATGTATTTGAATCTCCTCCAATATGAATTGCATTTAGATCCCACCTTTCAACTTGGAAATACTTTTCCAGGAAATAATAGTGCATATCACATAAAATTATTCTTCATCAAAACTCAGAATTCAGGTCTAGTTCTTATAAAAATAAATATATTAGAAGTACAGTAGTGCAACTTCTGATCCAAGTCTTAATACAAAAATAAGAGGACCCTTTCTAGAAACATGAAAGGGTCTATTTATTTGACTCAAACGAACCCGAACTCCAACAATAGATAGGCCCAACAGGTATATACTGGGGAAGTAACATTCCCAACCTATGCTGTGGAGATCCAGGAGATCAACCTGTGATCTAGGAAGGTCCTTCCAGAGTGCCAACCTCCTCCCCTAGAGGAGGAGGAAGAGAAACAGGAAAGTGAACCCTAGGCCATTCCACCCTTTCCTGAGCGACTAACAGTAACCACGCAACCCAACCCAGAGGAGACTAAGCTTCTGGGAGAACTCAAGCAGTTGTGTGTGAAAATACCACTTCTCCAGGCCATAAAATATGTACCGATATACAACAAATTGTTTCAGGAGAAGTGTTTCAGGCACCCGGGTAGGCGAAAGAGAGATGCCTCAACTATCAATGTCATAGGACAACTGTCTGATGTTATGTTGGGGCAAGTACTCTGTCCAAAGTATTTGGACCCTGGGATTCCTGTAGTTGATGTTCACATCAATGGCACCATCATCCCCCACACATTGATTGATCTAAGGGCCACCATTAATGTGATGACCGGGACACTATGCTTAAATTCAACCTTTAGAGTTCCTTAAGGAAGACCTCGACAGTACTATAGTTGGCAGACCGCTCCACTGTGACTCCCGAAGGGATTGTGGAAGATGTCCTGGTCTCTGTTGACTCTTGGGAGTACCCTACAGACTTCTTGGTCCTTCAGCCAAAGGTAAAACTCACTGGATGCCCCCTCATTTTTGGAAGGCCTTGGCTAGCTACTGCGGATGCTTACATCAGCTGTCGAGTTGGAAGCATGACCATCAAGAATGGGCCTATGTCCAAACAGCTAGTCCTATACCCTCCTGCCCAACCTCTGCTAGAACATGACTTACCACTCTGGTTGGAAGAAGGAGATGAGGATGAGGTCTACTCTACACCATTGTGCACAGTGGAGGCCACCAGGGGAGGTCCTCAAA